>JAKVIS010005881.1:0-11166 GCA_033119425.1 Bufotes viridis | reverse complement strand
AATAGAGCTTTCATTTGGTGGTATTTCATTGCTGCTGACATTTTTACTTTTTTTGCTATTAATCAAAAATTACCGAAATTTTTACAAAAATGACATTTTTCACTTTCTGTTGTAAAATTTTTTTAAAAACTACATTTCTATATAAATTTTTCTCTAAATTTATTGTTCTACATGTCTTTGATAAAAAAAGTCCAATAAGTGTATATTTATTGGTTTGGGTAAAAGTTATAGCGTTTACAAACTATGGTGCAAAAAGTGAATTTCGGCATTTTGAAGCAGCTCTGACTTTCTGAGCGCCTGTCATGTTTCTTCAGGTGCTAGAATGTCAGGATAGTATAAATACCCCCCAAATCACACCATTTTAGAAAGAAGACACCCCAAAGTATTCGCTGGGGGCATGGTGAGTTCATGTATCATTTCATTTTTTTCACAAGTTAGCGGAAAATGACACTTTCTGAGAAAAAAAATAAATAAAAAGTTTCAATTTCTGCTAACTTCTGGCAAAAAAAAAGAAATCTCAGACGGACTTCACTATGCCCCTCAGTGAATACCTCAGGTGTCTACTTTCCGAAAAGGGGTCATTTGTGGGGTGTGTTTACTGTTCTGGCATTTTGGGCGGGCTAATTGTGAGTCGCCATGTAAATCTAAAGGTACTGTTAATTTGAGTCTTTGCACTCAGGCTGCAAACACACATGGTATCGTCAGCATTAGGAGAGTAGGCAGCTTGGGGTGCATTTTTACATATACCCATGTTGGGTGAGAGAATATCTCTGTAAACTGACAACTTTGTATAAAATTTTTAAAAGTTGTCGCTTACAGAGATATTTTTCACACACAGTATAGGTATATATAAAAATACACCCCAAAACACATTGCCCTACTTCTCCTGAGTACGGCGATACCACATGTGTGCCACTTTTTGCAGCCTGGGTGCGCAAAGGGGCCCTAAAACCAATGAGTACCTTTAGGATTTCACAGGGCATTTTTACGCATTTGGATTCCAGACTTCTTCTCACGCTTTAGGGGCCCCTAAAATGCCAGGACAGTATAAATACCCCACATGTGACCCCATTTTGGAAAGAAGACACCCCAAGGTATTCTGTGAGGGGTATGGTGAGTTCATGTAAAATTTTATTTTTGTCACAAGTTAGTGGAATATGAGACTTTGTAAAAACAAAATAAAAAAATAAAAAAACTATTTCCGCTGACTTGTGGCAAAAATAAAAATTCTGTGGACTCACCATGCCCCTCACGGAATACCTTGGGGTGTCTTCTTTCCAAAATGGGGTCACATGTGGGGTATTTATACTCACCTGGCATTTTAGGGGCCCCTAAAGTGTGAGAATCCAAATGCATAAAATGCCCTGTGAAATCCTAAAGGTACTCATTGGTTTTAGGGCCCTTTGCGCATCTTGGCTGCAAAGTGTCACCATGTGGTATCGCCGCATCAGGAGAGTAGGCATGGTTTGGGGTGTATTTTACATATACCCATGCTGCGTGTGAGAAATATCGCTGTAAACGACAACTTTTTACATTTTTTATTCAAAGTTGTCAGTTTACAGAGATATTTCTCTCACTCAGCATGGGTATATGTAAAAATACACCCCAAAACACATTGCCCTACTTCTCCTGAGTACGGCGATACCACATGTGTGACACTTTTTTGCAGCCAAGATGCGCAAAGGGCCCAAATTCCAATGAGTACCTTTTAGGAGGGCATTTTTACGCATTTTCTTCTCACGCTTAGGGCCCCTAAAATGCCAGGGCAGTATAAATACCCCACATGTGACCCCATTTTGGAAAGAAGACACCCCAAGGTATTCCATGAGGGGCATGGCGAGTTCATAGAATATTTTTTTTTGGCACAAGTTAGTGGAAATTGATTTTTTATTGTTTTTCTCACAAAGTCTCCCTTTCCGCTAACTTTTGACAAAAAGTTTAATTTTTCATGAACTCATTATGCCCTCAGCGAATACCTTGGGGTGTCTTCTTCCAAAATGGGGTCACATGTGGGGTATTTATACTGCCCTGGCATTTTAGTCCCTAAAGCGTGAGAAGAAAAATGCGTAGAAATACCTTCCTAAAAGGTACTCGTTAATTTGTCTTTGCGCATTTGCTGCAAAGTACATCATGTGGTCGTAGAGCCAGTGAGAGGATGTAGCTTGGGTGTATTTTACATATACTACATGCTAGGTGAGAGAAATATCTCTGTATATTGACAACTTTGAATAAAAATGTAAAAGTTGTCGCTTACAGCGATATTTCTCACACTCCAGCATGGGTATATGTAAAAATACACCCCAAAACACATTGCCCTACTTCTCCTGAGTACGGCGATACCACATGAGTGACACTTTTTGCAGCCAAGATGCGCAAAGGGGCCCTAAAACCAATGAGTACAAGTTAGCGGAAAATGACACTTTCTGAGAAAAAAATAAATAAAAAGTTTCAATTTCTGCTAACTTCTGGCAAAAAAAAAGAAATCTCAGACGGATCTCACTATGCCCTCAGTGAATACCTCGGGGTGTCTACTTTCCGAAAAGGGGTCATTTGTGGGGTGTGTTTACTGTTCTGGCATTTTGGGCGGGGCTAATTAGAGTCGCCATGTAAATCTAAAGGTACTGTTGGCTACTTTGTGTAATTCAGGCTGCGTAGCAGATCACATGGTAGTAGACTGTAGAGAGGGCAATGTGCTTTGGGGTGTATTTTACATATACCCATGTTGGGTGAGAGAAATATCTCTGTAAACTGACAACTTTGTATAAAATTTTTTAAAAGTTGTCGCTTACAGAGATATTTTTCACACACAGTATAGGTATATATAAAAATACACCCCAAAACACATTGCCCTACTTCTCCTGAGTACGGCGATACCACATGTGTGCCACTTTTTGCAGCCTGGGTGCGCAAAGGGGCCCTAAAACCAATGAGTACCTTTAGGATTTCACAGGGCATTTTTACGCATTTGGATTCCAGACTTCTTCTCACGCTTTAGGGGCCCCTAAAATGCCAGGACAGTATAAATACCCCACATGTGACCCCATTTTGGAAAGAAGACACCCCAAGGTATTCTGTGAGGGGTATGGTGAGTTCATGTAAAATTTTATTTTTGTCACAAGTTAGTGGAATATGAGACTTTGTAAAAACAAAATAAAAAAAAAAAAACTATTTCCGCTGACTTGTGGCAAAAATAAAAATTCTGTGGACTCACCATGCCCCTCACGGAATACCTTGGGGTGTCTTCTTCCAAAATGGGGTCACATGTGGGGTATTTATACTCACCTGGCATTTTAGGGGCTCCTAAAGTGTGAGAATCCAAATGCATAAAAATGCCTCTGTGAAATCCTAAAGGTACTCATTGGTTTTAGGTCCCTTTGCGCATCTTGGCTGCAAAGTGTCACCATGGGTATCGCCAGCATCAGGAGAAGTAGGGCAACAGCTTGGGGTGTATTTACATATACCCATGTTGCATGTGAGAAATATCGCTGTAAACGACAACTTTTTACATTTTTTTATTCAAAGTTGTCAGTTTACAGAGATATTTCTCTCACTCCAGCATGGGTATATGTAAAAATACACCCCAAAACACATTGCCCTACTTCTCCTGAGTACGGCGATACCACATGTGTGACACTTTTTGCAGCCAAGATGCGCAAAGGGGCCCAAATTCCAATGAGTACCTTTTAGGAGGGCATTTTTACGCATTTTTCTTCTCACGCTTTAGGGCCCCTAAAATGCCAGGGCAGTATAAATACCCCACATGTGACCCCATTTTGGAAAGAAGACACCCCAAGGTATTCCATGAGGGGCATGGCGAGTTCATAGAATATTTTTTTTTGGCACAAGTTAGTGGAAATTGATTTTTATTGTTTTTTCTCACAAAGTCTCCTTTCCGCTAACTTTTGACAAAAAGTTTAATTTTTCATGAACTCATTATGCCCTCAGCGAATACCTTGGGGTGTCTTCTTTCCAAAATGGGGTCACATGTGGGGTATTTATACTGCCCTGGCATTTTAGGGGCCCTAAAGCGTGAGAAGAAAATGCGTAAAAATACTCTTCCTAAAAGGTACTGTTGAATTTGGGCCCTTTGCGATCTTGGCTGCAAAGTGTCACCATGGGCATCGCTGCATCAGGAGAAGTAGGGCGATGTGTTTGGGGTGTATTTACATATACCATGTTGGTGAGAGAAATATCTCTGTATATTGACAACTTTGAATAAAAAATGTAAAAAGTTGTCGCTTACAGCGATATTTCTCACACTCCAGCATGGGTATATGTAAAAATACACCCTAAAACACATTGCCCTACTTCTCCTGAGTACGGCGATACCACATGAGTGACACTTTTTGCAGCCAAGATGCGCAAAGGGGCCCTAAAACCAATGAGTACCTTTAGGATTTTACAGGCCATTTTTACGCATTTGGATTCTCACGCTTTAGCACTCCTAAATGCCAGGGCAGTATAAATACCCCACATGTGACCCCATTGTGGAAAGAAGACACCCCAAGGTATTCCGTGAGGGGCATGGCGAGTTCACAGAAAAAAAATTTGGCACAAGTTAGCGGAAATTGTTTTTTTTTTTTTTTTTTACAGTCTCATATTCCACTAACTTGTGACAAAAATAAAATTTTGCATGAACTCACCATACCCCTCACGGAATACCTTGGGGTGTCTTCTTTCTAAAATGGGGTCACATGTGGGGTGTTTGTACTGCCCTGGCATTTGAGGGTCTCCGCAATCATTACACGATGGCCAGCATTAGGAGTTTCTGCGATTCTCCGTATATTGAGCATACGTGGTAATGAGATTTTTTTTCCGTTCAGCCTCTGCGCTGAAAAAAAAAATGAACGGCACAGATTTCTTCATTCGCATCGATCAATGTGGATGAATAAATCTCTGCCAAAATCAGTGACTGCGGTGCGGTGGGCTGGGCGCCAGCTACCTAACAAGTAGCTAACTAACTGGTGGTGATAGGGGACCCTTATGCCCCATTCACACGTCCGCAATTCTGTTTGCGGAACGGAATTGCGGACCCATTCATTTCTATGGGGACAGACTTTGTCCCGCTCGGATCCGGAATTACGGATCCGCGCTCCGGGTCTGCACTTCCGCTCCGCAAAAATATAGAACATGTCCTATTCTTGTCCGCACTGCGGACAAGAAAAAGCATTTTCTATATAGTTCTGGCAATGTGCGGATCTGCAAAATGCGGAAAGCACATTGCCGGTGTCCGTGTTTTGAGGATCTCGCGGATCGGATCCGCAGATCGATCCGCGATCGAATCCACGGATCCGTGAATCCACGGATCCGCAAAACACATATGGACGCCTGAATGGAGCCTTACAAGGGGTGTGATCAATGACAGGGGGTGATCAGGGGTCTAGATGGGGTGATCAAGGGGTTAATAGGTGAGGGGGGTGGGGGGTTAGTGTAGTGTTTGGTGCAACTTTATTGTAGTTACCTGGTCCTCTGGTGGTCGATCCCAGAAAATGGGACCACCAGAGGACCAGGTAGCAGCTATATCAGACGCTGTTCATAAAACAGCTGCCTGATATAGCTGTTTGATGCGATTTATATCGCATCTACAGCCTGCCAGCGATTGATCATCGCTGGCAGGCTGTAGTACAACTCTTCAGACGCCAGACGCTAGAACGCGCTGCGCGCGCGCTGCTCACAGGAAGTCTCGCGCTCGCGAGATGACGCCCGGCGCGTCCGATCAGAAGAACAGGACCGCCCGCAGGACGCAATCCTGCGCACGGCGGTCCTCTTCTCCTGAGTACGGCGATACCACATGTGTGACACTTTTTGCAGCCAAGATGCGCAAAGGGGCCCAAATTCCAATGAGTACCTTTTAGGAGGGCATTTTTACGCATTTTTCTTTCTCACGCTTTAGGGCCCCTAAAATGCCAGGGCAGTATAAATACCCCACATGTGACCCCATTTTGGAAAGAAGACACCCTAAGGTATTCCATGAGGGGCATGGCGAGTTCATAGAATATTTTTTTTTGGCACAAGTTAGTGGAAATTGATTTTTATTGTTTTTTCTCACAAAGTCTCCCTTTCCGCTAACTTTTGACAAAAAGTTTAATTTTTCATGAACTCATTATGCCCTCAGCGAATACCTTGGGGTGTCTTCTTTCCAAAATGGGGTCACATGTGGGTATTTATACTGCCCTGGCATTTTAGGGGCCCTAAAGCGTGAGAAGAAAAATGCGTAAAAATACCTCTCCTAAAAGGTACTCGTTAATTTGAGTCTCTTTGCATTTGGCTGCAAAGTGTCACTCATAGGTCGCTGCATCAGGAGAAGTAGGGCACGTGTTTGGGGTGTATTTTACATATACCATGCTGGGTGAGAGAAATATCTCTGTATATTGACAACTTTGAATAAAAATGTAAAAAGTTGTCGCTTACAGCGATATTTCTCACACCCAGCATGGGTATATGTAAAAATACACCCTAAAACACATTGCCCTACTTCTCCTGAGTACGGCGATACCACATGAGTGACACTTTTTGCAGCCAAGATGCGCAAAGGGGCCCTAAAACCAATGAGTACCTTTAGGATTTTACAGGCCATTTTTACGCATTTGGATTCTCACGCTTTAGCACTCCTAAATGCCAGGGCAGTATAAATACCCCACATGTGACCCCATTGTGGAAAGAAGACACCCCAAGGTATTCCGTGAGGGGCATGATGAGTTCACAGAAAAAAAAATTTGGCACAAGTTAGCGGAAATTGTTTTTTTTTTTTTTTTTTTACAGTCTCATATTCCACTAACTTGTGACAAAAATAAAATTTTGCATGAACTCACCATACCCCTCACGGAATACCTTGGGGTGTCTTCTTTCTAAAATGGGGTCACATGTGGGGTTTTTGTACTGCTCTGGCATTTGAGGGTCTCCGCAATCATTACACGTATGGCCAGCATTAGGAGTTTCTGCGATTCTCCGTATATTGAGCATACGGGTAATGAGATTTTTTTTCCGTTCAGCCTCTGCGCTGAAAAAAAAATGAACGGCACAGATTTCTTCATTCGCATCGATCAATGTGGATGAATAAATCTCTGCCAAAATCAGTGACTGCGGTGCGGTGGGCTGGGCGCTAGCTACCTAACAAGTAGCTAACTAACTGGTGGTGATAGGGGACCCTTATGCCCCATTCACACGTCCGCAATTCTGTTTGCGGAACGGAATTGCGGACCCATTCATTTCTATGGGGACAGACTTTGTCCCGCTCGGATCCGGAATTACGGATCCGCGCTCCGGGTCTGCACTTCCGCTCCGCAAAAATATAGAACATGTCTCTATTCTTGTCCGCAACTGCGGACAAGAAAAAGCATTTTCTATATAGTTCTGGCAATGTGCGGATCTGCAAAATGCGGAAAGCACATTGCCGGTGTCCGTGTTTTGAGGATCTCGCGGATCGGATCCGCAGATCGGATCCGCGGAATCCACGGATCCGTGAATCCACGGATCCGCAAAACACATATGGACGCCTGAATGGAGCCTTACAAGGGGTGTGATCAATGACAGGGGGTGATCAGGGGTCTAGATGGGGTGATCAAGGGGTTAATAGGTGAGGGGGGTGGGGGGTTAGTGTAGTGTTTGGTGCAACTTATTGTAGTTACCTGGTCCTCTGGTGGTCGATCCCAGAAAATGGGACCACCAGAGGACCAGGTAGCAGCTATATCAGACGCTGTTCATAAAACAGCGCCTGATATAGCTGTTTGATGCGATTTATATCGCATCTACAGCCTGCCAGCGATTGATCATCGCTGGCAGGCTGTAGTACAACTCTTCAGACGCCAGACGCTGTGAACGCGCGCGCGCCGCTGCTCACAGGAAGTCTCGCGCTCGCGAGATGACGCCCGGCGCGTCCGATCAGAAGAACAGGACCGCCCGCAGGACGCAATCCTGCGCACGGCGGTCCTGAAGCGGTTAAAGACCAGGCCACTTTTTACAATTCTGCACTACACTACTTTCACCGCTTATTGCTCTGTCATACAACTTACCACCCAAATGAATTTTTACCTCCTTTTCTTCTCACTAATAGAGCTTTCATTTGGTGGTATTTCATTGTTGCTGACATTTTTACTTTTTTGCTATTAATCAAAAATTAACGACATTTTTGCAAAATGACATTTTTCACTTTCTGTTGTAAAATTTTTTTAAAAACTACATTTCTATATAAATTTTCTCTAAATTTATTGTTCTACATGTCTTTGATAAAAAAATCCAATAAGTGTATATTTATTGGTTTGGGTAAAAGTTATAGCGTTTACAAACTATGGTGCAAAAAGTGAATTTCCGCATCTTAAGCAGCTCTGACTTCTGAGCACCTGTCATGTTTCTTCAGGTGCTAGAATGCCAGGATAGTATAACACTTCGAATGACACCATTTTAGAAAGAAGACACCTCCAAAGTATCTCGCGGAGGGCATGGTGAGTTCATGAATCATTTCATTTTTTCACAAGTTAGCGGAAATGACACTTGGAGGAAAAATAATAAATAAAGCTCCATTTCGACAACTTGGCAAAAAAAAAAAATCACGACGATCTCATATACTATGCCCTCAGTGAATACCTTGAGTGTCTACTTTCCGAAATGGGGTCATTTGTGGGTGTGTGTTTACTGTTCTGCATTTTGGGCGAACACTAGATGCGAGCCATAAATCTACAGACTCATTAACTTGGTCCCTTTGAAGACCAGGCTGCAGGTGGTAAACACATGGTAGTCGCCAGCATGCTCAGGAGAAGTGAGTGCGGGGGTGTGCTTTTACATATACTCACTGGGTGAGAAATATCTCTGTAAACTGACAACTTTGTATAAAAATTTTTAAAAGTTGTCGCTACAGAGATATTTCTCACACACAGTATGGGTATATATAAAAATACACCCCAAAACACATTGCCCTACTTCTCCTGAGTACGGCGATACCACATGAGTGACACTTTTTGCAGCCTGGTGCGCAAAGGGGCCCTAATTCCAATGAGTACCTTTAGGATTTCACAGGGCATTTTTACGCATTTGGATTCCAGACTTCTTCTCACGCTTTAGGGGCCCCTAAATGCCAGGACAGTATAAATACCTCACATGTGACCTCATTTTGAAAGAAGACACCCCAGGTATTCCGTGAGGGGTATGGTGAGTTCATGTAAATTTTATTTTTGTCACAAGTTAGTGGAATATGAGACTTGTAAAAATAAAAATAAATATATCAATTTCCGCTAACTTGTGCCAAAAAAAAAATTCTGTGAACTCGCCATGCTCCTCACAGAATACCTTGGGTGTCTTTCCAAAATGGGGTCACTTGTGGGGTATTTATACTGCCCTGGCATTTTAGGGGCCCTAAAGCTGCAAGAAGAAAATAGTCAAAATGCCCGTGAAATCTAAAGGTACTCATTGATTTTAGGGCCCCTATGCATCTTGGCTGCAAAAGGTCACTCATGGTATCGCCGCACTGAGAGGTAGGGCAGTAGTTTGGGTGTATTTTTACATATACCTCATATTGTGTGTGAGAAATATCCTGCAAATGACAACTTTTAAAAATTTTTATACAAAGTTGTCAATTTACAGAGATATTTCTCTCACCCAGCATGGGTATATGTAAAAATACACCCCAAAACACATTGCCCTACTTCTCCTGAGTACGGCGATACCACATGTGTGACACTTTTTGCAGCCAAGATGCGCAAGGCCCAAATCTAATGAGTACCTTTTAGGAGCGGGCATTTTACGCATTTGTCTTTCTCACGCTTTAGGGCCCCTAAAAATGCCAGGGCAGTATAAATACCCCACATGTGACCCCATTTTGGAAAGAAGACACCCCAAGGTATTCCATGAGGGGCATGGCGTAGTTCATAGAAGAATTTTTTTGGCACAAGTTAGTGGAAATTGATTTTTATTGTTTTTTCCTCACAAAGTCTCCCTTCCGCTAACTTTTGACAAAAAGTTTAATTTTTCATGGACTCACTATGCCCCTCAGCGAATACCTTGGGGTGTCTTCTTCCAAAGTTCAGTGAATCCACGGATCCGCAGAAACACACATGTGAACGCCTGGAATGGAGCCTTACAAGGGGTGGATCAACGATCAGGGGGTGGATCAGGGTGACAGGGGGGTGACTCAGGGAATCTAGATGGGGTGATCAAGGCTAAGTGAGGGGGCGGGGGTGGGGGTGGGGGTGGGGTGGGTGGGGGTTAGTGTAGTGTTTGGTGCAACTTTACATAGCTACCTGGTCCTCTGGTGGTCGATCCCCTGAAAATGGGACCACCAGAGGATCAGGTAGTAGGTATATCAGACGCTGTTAACAAAACAGCGCTGATATACCTGTTTGATGCGATTTATATCGAGATCTACAGCCTGCCAGCGATTGATCATCGCTGGCAGGCTGTAGTTAAACTCCTGAGATGCGAGTACTGTGAACGCGCGCTGCTCACAGGAAGTCGCGCTGCCGCGAGATGACGCGCTCGATGCGCGCCACTCAGAACTACAGGACCGCTTCAACCGGACGCATCCGCGGCGCGTTAGGGGCGGTCGTAGGGTTAAGGACGGCGGGCGACATGTGGACGAACAGGCAAAATGCAACAGCACTCTGCAAATCATAATCTCTGCCCAAGATAGAAGCTGTAAGAGGACATTAGTGTACGCTTTGATTATGCAGGTAATAAGCCACTCGCCACGCCAAGGCTGTCCCGTGGAGTGGTCCTAACGCTAAATCTGACCTGAAAAAATATTTTTTTGTTTGTATGTGGCACTGCCATAGCCACGTTGCACCTCGCATGCAGCGGACGTGCTGACTGACCCCCTTGTGCTTCTCGTTTAGTATGTGTTGGAGGTGTGGCAACCCCTTTTTCAGTCGTGCACACCTGACTAGTTTGTCTGCCCTAGAGGCTGGTTTTAATCAGAGTAAGTATAAAGCTGGACTGTGCATTCACAGTACCTGCTAGTAGCCATCTGGGCTCCAGGAGGAGTGCACAGTGGGCTCGGCGCATGCTGGTGCCTGCGATGCCCTGGATCTAATGGAGGCTGTTACAGCACCAGAAAGGGTTACGAAGTATGGTTTATCCCAGCATGCATGCAGGGCCCACACTCCCTGGATCTTGTGTGGCTGTCGTGGGGCCCGGCAACAGGTAAGATTCAGCTGCTAGGAGGGGATTTTATGTGGC
>JAKVIS010005880.1:0-11300 GCA_033119425.1 Bufotes viridis | reverse complement strand
CTCTCCAATTGATATTGGTTAATTTTTATTTATTTTATTTTATTTTAATTCATTTCCCTATCTACATTTGTTTGCAGGGGATTTGCCTACATTTTGCTGCCTTTTGCAGCCCTCTAGCCCTTTTCGGGAGTCTTTTACAGGCTTTTAGTGCCCAAAAGTTCGGGTCCCCATTGACTTCTATGGGGTTCGGGTTCGGGATGAAGTTCGGGTTGAGTTCGGATCACGAACCCGGACATTTTCCTGAAGTTCGGCCGAACCTCTCGAACCCGAACATCCAGGGGTTCGCTCATCTCTAGTCAATAGGTTTTTAGTGCTATTGCTATACTATTTTATACTATTTTTTACTTCTTTCATTTTTCAATCAGTATCTCTCGTTATGATATCTTATCTCCATCTGACACATATCAATTTTATTGTGATTTAAATGTTTACTATTTAATATTTATTATCTTTTATACTCAACCAAATAAATGTATTTTTAACTTTAAAAAAAAGGATTGCCACTATTTGATTCCAGATACAGCAGTGCCCTCCCCTCACAACCAGTAACCACTATTAGTCTATATTCTTGGGCAAGGGTGTGGCCTAACGTGTGTGAGCACCCATATCACGCATTCTGAGGGTGGGCCATTGAACACATAACTACTTCCTCAAATACAACAAAACCTTATCTCATTATGTCAACCACATAAATGACGTCATCTAGGTTAATGACATCAATGTCCCGACACGATCCACCCTTGCTATAGTAGGGTTCATCGGGGGACAAAATTCACAATACCAGGATATAAGTAATCAATTAATATCTACAAAAATATCTGATATCACCACCGGCTTTATGGTATCATTTTTTTTCTGATGAATGAAAAACCTTAGAAAATTGTTGTCTACTTGCGTGTCACCGAGGAAAAGCATGGACGTTGTTATCATGCCAGATGTCTCGATGTAGACGACAATTACAGCTACCTGTAGTGTAATGTGATGTAAAACCCAAAAGCATAAGCAACACTTCCCCTACAAATCTTCCAAAATGTGACCCCAAAATTGATGATTAAAGTACCTATTTTAAAGGTGTGACATTATATGTCAAAGCACACTAGGGAGACTGGCCGATCCAAGTCGTTCCTTCAATAAAGTATCAGCAAGTTAAGACTGGCACATAAGTGCCAGAGCCCGGAACATATTATAAGGATGGATAGTCCTTCAGTAGAATATTAAAAGAATATAGTTGGCACAAATGTGCTGAAGCCTGGTACATATTAGATTGCTGAGATGCAGAGATCTAGATCAAAATGAAAAAAGTGGCCATAAGATACGAAGCCCAGTATGTACAGTATATTGGAGCCATATGTGCAATGTCCGATTGGGGCTAAAGCACAGATGGCTCCAACAATGAAATAACACTGTGTATTAGTGAGGGTATCTGTAGAGTTGAGCAAACACCTGGATGTTCGGGTTCGAGAAGTTCGGCCGAACTTCCCGAAAATGTTTGGGTTCGGGATCCGAACTAGACTCGAACTTCACCCCGAACCCCATTTAAGTCAAAGGGGACCCGAACTTTTGGGCACTAAAAAAACTGTAAAATAGCCCAGGAAAGGGCTAGAGGGCTGCAAAAGGCAGCACAATGTAGGTAAATCCCCTGCAAACAAATGTGGATAGGGAATTGACTTAAAATAAAATAAATAAAAAATAACCAATATCAATTGGCAACTTGGAGGAGGAGGAGGTGGAATAGGAGGTTGGGGTGGCATCAGGTGGGAATGCTATGGGAGTTCATGTTCTCATCACAGCCAAAAAGGATTCATGTCTCCCATCCACAGACTCAGGGCCATTGCACCCGCAAAGAGGAGAGTGGTCCCGTAACAGCAACACTGGCATCAGGTCAACCTGCAATGGAGCAGTCCATTATCATTTATGTAGGCCCCTGACACCCAGACAGAGGAGAGGCAATTTGACAGTAAAAAGAGTTTAATGTCTATCACCCAGACAGCAAGCAATTAAACAAAATATAGGCCACTGACACCCAGACAATGGGGCGGTCATTAGACAGTAAAAAGAGTTTAATATCTCCCACCAAGACTACAAATGATTAAACAACATATAGTCCCCTGACACCCAGACAATGGGGCGGTCATTAGACAGTAACAAGTGTTAAATGTCTGCCACCAAGACAGCAAGCAAGTACGTGAAAGTTAGGCCCCTGACACAAAGACAGAGAAGAGAGGTCCCATAGCAGCAAAAGAGGCATCATGTCACTCACCAACGGAGAAGGCCACATAAAATTATTTAGGCCCCAGCACACAGACAGAGGAGAGCTGTCCCAAAGCAGAGAACCAGGCTTCATGTCACCCACCAATGGAGAAGGCCACTTTCAGATATTTAGGCCCCTGGCACCCAGACGGAGGAGAGGTTCATTCAACTTTGGGTTGCCCTGCAAAATAATGGTAAAATTAAAAAAAGAGGATTCAATAAAGAAATGCCCTGAAGTACAAGAATATATGGTTAAGGGGAGGTAGTTATAAATGTCCATTCTGCACAAGGGATGACAGGTCCTGTGGGATCCATGCCTGGTTCATTTTTATGAACGTCCGCTTGTCCACATTGGCTGTGGACAGGCGGCTGCGTTTGTCAGTAATGACGCCACCTGCTGTGCTGAACACACATTCAGACAAAACGCTGGCTGCTGGGCAGGCCAGCACCTTCAAGGCATAAAAGTCTAGCTCTGGCCACGTGGACAATTTGGAGACCCAGAAGTTGAATGGGGCCGAACCATCAGTCAGTACGTGGAGGGTATGCACACGTACTGTTCCACCATGTTAATGAAATGCTGCCTCCTGCTAACACGTTCCGTATCAGGTGGTGGTGCAGTTAGCTGTGGCGTGGTGACAAAACTTTTCCACATTTCTGCCATGCTAACCCTGCCCTCAGAGGAGCTGGCCGTGACAAAGCTGCATTGGCGACCTCTCGCTCCTCCTCTGCCTTCGCTTTGGGCTTCCACTTGTTCCCCTGTGACATTTGGGAATGCTCTCAGTAGCGCGTCTACCAACGTGCGCTTGTACTCGCGCATCTTCCCATCACGCTCCAGTGCAGGAAGTAAGGTGGGCACATTGTCTTTGTACCGGGGATCCAGCCTGGTGGCAACCCAATAGTCCGCACACGTTAAAATGTGGGCAACTCTGCTGTCGTTGCGCAGGCACTGCAGCATGTAGTCGCTCATGTGTGCCAGGCTGCCCAGAGGTAAGGACAAGCTGTCTTCTGTGGGAGGCTTATCGTCATCGTCCTCTGTTTCCCCCAGCCAGGCACTAGTGATGGGCCTAAGCTGCGTTGGGTGCCACCCCGCTGTGAACATGCTTCATCCTCATCCTCCTCCACCTCCTCGTCCTCCAGTAGTGGGCCCTGGCTGGCCACATTTGTACCTGGCCTCTGCTTTTGCAAAAAAAATCCCCCTGAGCCACTTCTAAGAGACTGGCCTGAAAGTGCTAAAAATAACCCCTCTTCCTACTCCTCCTCCTTCTGGGCCACCTCCTCTTCCATCATCGCCCTATTGTTTTCTCAAGGAGACATAGAAGTGGTATTGTAACGCTGATAACTGTGTCATCGCCACTGGCCATGTTGGTGGAGTACTGGAAACAGCACCACAGGGCACACAGGTCTCGCATGGAGGCCCAGTCATTGGTGGTAAAGTGGTGCTGTTCCGCAGTGCAACTGACCCGTGCATGCTGCAGCTGAAACTCCATTATGGCCTGTTGCTGCTTGCACAGTCTCTCCAGCATGTGCAAGGTGGAGTTCCACCTGGTGGGCATGTCGCATATGAGGCGGTGAGCGGGAAGGCCTGAAGTTACGCTGTAGCGAAGACAGGCGAGCAGCGGCATGATGTGAACGCCGGAAGTGCGCACAGACGGCCCGCACTTTATGCAGCAGCTCTGACATGTCGGGGTAGTTGTGAAGGAACTTCTGCACCACCAAATTCAGCACATGCACCAAGCAAGGGATGTGCGTCAAACCTGATAGTCCCAGAGCTGCGACGAGATTTCGCCCATTATCGCACACCACCAAGCCCGGCTTGAGGCCCACCGGCATCAACCACTCGTCGGCCTGTTGTTCAATACCCCACCACAACTCCTGCGCGGTGTGGGGCCTGTCCCCCAAACATATGAGTTTCAGAACGGCCTGCTGACGTTTACCCTGAGCTGAAGTTGGTGGTGAAGGTGTGTGGCTGACTGGATGAGCAGGTGGAAGAAGAGGAGGCGGAAGCTGAGGAGGAGGCTACAGGAGGCAAAGAATTATGCCCTGCTATCCTTGGTTGCGGAAGGACGTGCGCCAAAGAACTCTCCGCCGGGGCCCAGCCGCCACTACATTTACCCAGTGTGCAGTTAGGGAGATATAGCGTCCCTGGCTGTGCTTACTGATCCACGTATCTGTGGTTAGGTGGACCTTGACACAGATGGCGTTGCGCAGTGCACACCTGATCTTATCAGATACTTGGTTGAGCAGGGAAGGCATGGCTCTCTTGGAGAAGTAGAGGCGGCTGGGAACAACATACTGTGGGACAGCTATCGCCATCAGCTGTTTTAAGCTGTCTGTGTCCACCAGCCTGAATGACAGCATTTCAAAGACCAGTACTTTAGAAATGCTGGCATTCAGGCCCAGAGCTCGAGGGTGGGTAGTTGGGAATTTATGCTTTCTCTCCAAGGTTTGTGAGTTGGAGAGCTGAACACTTCCGTGTGACATGGTGGAGATGCTTGGTGACGGACGTGGTGGTGTTGGTGGCACATCCTCTGTTTGGTGGGCGGCAGGTGCCAACATTCCTCCTGAGGCGGAGGAAGAGGCCGAGGCAGCAGCAGAAGAGGGAGCAGGGGAGCCCGAGTGAGTTCCTTGTTTTTAAGGTGTTTACTCCACTGCAGTTCATGAATGCCTGGTCATGCAGGTTGTGCTAAGGTTCAGAACGCTAATGCCTCGCTTCAGGCTCTGATGGCACAGCGTGCAAACCACTCGGGTCTTGTCGCCAGCACATTGTATAATGAAGTGCCATGCCAGGGAACTCCTTGAAGCTGACTTTGTTGTTCTGCTTTTGCCCCCTGCTCCCTCTTTTGCTACGCTGTTGGCTTGGTCTCACCACTGCCTCTTCCTCTGAACTATGAAAGTCAGTGGCACGACCTTCATTCCATGTGGGGTCTAGGACCTCATCGTCCCCTGCATCATCTTCCACACAGTCTTCCTCCCTGACCTCCTGTTTGGTATGCACACTGTAAAAGACGCAGCAGTTGGCACCTGTGTTTCGTCATCATCAGCAGAGACGTGAGGACTCTGATGAGGTGGTATTCCCATATCCTCATCATCGGGAAAAATAAATGGTTGTGCGCCAGTGTATTCTATGTCTTCCACCACTGGGGAAGGGCTAGGTGGATTCCCTTTGGAAACCCTGCCAGCAGAGTCTTCAAACAGCATAGGAGACTGCTGCATAACTTGAGGCTCAGACAGTTTCCCTGATATGCATGGGGGTGATGTGACAGACTGATGGGCTTGGTTTTCAAGTCTGGGTGGGAGATTATGTTGTAAACGTGCTGGATCCATTGTCAGCCACCCAATTGACTAGCGCCTGTACTTGCTCAGGCCTTACCATCCTTAGAACGGGATTAGGCCACACCAAATATCGCTGTAAATTCTGGCAGGTACTGGAACCTGAGGTAGTTGGTTCACTAGGAAGTGTGGCTGTGGCAGAACGGCCACATCCTCTCCCAGCAGAAGAGGGTCCACTAACAACACCACGACCATGTCTGCGTCCGCGTCCCTTACTTGATGTTTTCCTCATTGTTACCGTTCACCACAATAAGAAAAAAATTATTTGGCCCAATGTATTGAATTCAAATTCAGGCCTTTTTTTACAGGCACCTAACACTATTTGGCTATCTATTTTTTTCCCTTTTACACTAATCCAGGCACAGCAGTAACCACAGATTTAGGGGAATATCAATTGTAGGCCTAGTATTTAGGCCCAGGATTAAAGGTATCCTTTTACGGACAGATTTACACTTAGAGATGCACAGTAGCGTGTGAAAAAATATATAGGATTATGCTTTCAGCACTTATATTTTAACACTTTGTGTAATATACCACTTAACGGAAAGAAATACACTTAGAGATGCAAAACAGTGTGTGCAAATGAAGAGGATTATGCTGTATTTTAACACTTACTGTAATATTTACCCTTTGATGGAAAGAAATACACTTGAAGATGAGCGCTGAGTGTAATATACCCTTTAACGGACAGATTTACACTTGGCCTGCAACAGCTGGAACAACAGATTTACGGTATTTCTATTTTTGCAACTGAATTTCCCGAGAAAATAATATATCCTTTGACAGACACTATGAAACTTGTACAGTCACAGCTGGAACACCAGATATTCGGTATTTCTATTTTTGCAACTGAATTCCACCCCAGTAAAAATTCTATGCTTTGCCGGACACTATTGAACTTGGCCAGCCACTGCTGGGACACCAGATTTAGGGGATTGCTATTTTGGCAATTGAATTTCACCTCAGGACAAAATATATCTTTTGCAGGAAACAATTAGAATTGGCCAGCCACTGCTGGGACACCAGATTTAAGGGATTGCTATTTTGGCGATTGAATTTCACCCAGAAAATTATCTATCCTTTGACTGACACTATTAAACTTGGCCAGCCACAGCTGAAACCATTAATTTACGGTATTGCTATTTTGGCAATTGAATTTCACCCCAGAACAAAATATATCCTTTGCCGGAAAGTATTGAACTTGGCCAGCCACAGCTGAAACCACTAATGTACGGTATTGCTATTTTGGCAATTAAATTTCACCCCAGAACAATATCTATCCTTTGCTGGACACTATTAAACTTGGCCAGCTACTGCTGGAACACCAGATTAACATTATTTCTATTTTTGCAACTGAATTTCACCCCAGAACAAAATATATCCTTTGCCGGACAGTATTGAACTTGGCCAGCCACAGGTGAAATCACTGATTTACAATATTGCTATTTTGGCAATTGAATTTAACCGCAGAACAAAATCTATCCTTTGCCGGACACTATTAAACTTGGCCAGCCACTGCTGGGACACCAGATTTACCGTATTGCTATTTTGGCAATTGAATTTCACCCCAGAAAATTATCTATCCTTTGCCGGACAGTATTGAACTTGGCCAGCCACAGCTGAAACCACTGATTTACGGTATTGCTATTTTGGCAATTGAATTTCACCCCAGAAAATTATCTATCCTCTGCCGGACAGCATTGAACTTGGCCAGCCACAGCTTAACCCACTGATTTACGGTATTGCTATTTTGGCAATTGAATTTCACCCAATAAACTTATCTATCCTTTGCCGGACAGTATTAAACTTGGCCAGCCACTGCTGGAACACCAGATTAACATTATTTCTATTTTTGCAACTGAATTTCACCCCAGAAAAAAATATTTCCTTTGCCGGACACTATTGAACTTGGCCAGCCACAGCTTAAACCACTGATTTACAGTATTGCTATTTTGGCAATTGAATTTCACCGCAGAACAAAGCCTATCCTTTGCAGGACACTATGAAACTTGGCCAGCCACTACTGGAACACAAGATTAACAGTATTTCTATTTTTGAAACTGAATTTCACCCCAGATCAAAAGATATATCTTTGCCGGACACTATTGAACTTGGCCAGCCACTGCTGGGACACCAGATTTAGGGGATTTCTATTTTGGCTATTGAATTTCACCCCAGAACAAAATATATCCTTTGCCGGACACTATTGAACTTGGCCAGTCACAACTAAAACCACTGATTTACGGTATTTCTATTTGGGCAATTGAATTTCACCCCAGACCAAAATATATCCTCTGATGGACACTATTGACCTTGGCAAGCCACAGCTGAAACCACTGATTTATGGTATTGCTATTTTGTCAACTGAATTTCACCCCAGAACAAAATATATCCTTTGCCGGACACTATTGAATTTGGCCAGCCACTGTTGGAACACCAGATTTAGGGGATTGTGATTTTTGCAATTAAATTTCACCACAGAAAATTATCTATCCTTTGCCGGACACTATTAAACTTGGCCAGCCACAGCTGAAAACACTGATTGACGGTATTGCTATTTTGGCAATTGAATTTCACCCCAGACCAAAATATAGCCTTTGCCAGACTCTATTAAACTTGGCCAGCCACTGCTTGGACACCAGATTTAAGGGATTGTGATTTTGGCAATTAAATTTCACCCCAGAAAATTATCTCTCCTTTGCCGGACACTATTAAACTTTGCCAGCCACAGCTTAAAACAATGATTTACGGCATTGCTATTTCGGCAATTAAATTTCACTCCAGAAAATTATCTATCCTTTGCCGGACACTATTAAACCTGGCCAGCCACTGCTGGGACACCAGACTTACAGTATTGCTAATTTGGCAATTGAATTTCACCCCAGAACAAAATATATCCTTTGCCAGACACTAATAAACTTGGCCCGCCACTGCTGGGACACCAGATTTATGGGATTGCTGTTTTGGCAATAGAATTTCACCCCAGAAAATAATCTATCCTTTTCCCCACACTATTAAACTTGGCCAGCCACAGCTAAAACCAATGATTTACGGTATTTCTATTTTGGCAATTGAATTTCACCCCAGAACAAAATCTATCCTTTGCCGGAAACTATTAAACTTTGCCAGCCACTGCTGGGACACCAGATTTACAGTATTGCTATTTTGGCAATTGAATTTCACCCCAGAAAATTTTTTTATCCTTTGCCGGACACTATTAAACTTGGCCAGCCACAGCTGAAACCACTGATTTACGGTATTGCTATTTTGGCAATTGAATTTCACCCCAGAAAATTATCTATCCTCTGCCGGACAGCATTGAACTTGGCCAGCCACAGCTGAAACCACTGATTTACGGTATTGCTATTTTGGCAATTGAATTTCACCCCATAAACTTATCTATCCTTTGCCGGACAGTATTAAACTTGGCCAGTCACTGCTGGAACACCAGATTAACGTTATTTCTATTTTTGCAACTGAATTTCACCCCAGAAAAAATATCTCCTTTGCCGGACACTATTGAACTTGGCCAGCCACAGCTTAAACCACTGATTTAGAGTATTGCTATTTTGGCAATTGAATTTCACCGCAGAACAAAATCTATCCTTTGCTGGACACTATGAAACTTGGCCAGCCACTGCTGGAACCACAGATTAACGGTATTTCTATTTTTGCAACTGAATTTAACCCCAGATCAAAAGATATATCTTTGCCGGACACTATTGAACTTGGCCCGCCACTGCTGGGACACCAGATTTAGGGGATTTCTATTTTGGCTATTGAATTTAACCCCAGAACAAAATATATCCTTTGCCATACACTATTACACTTGGCCAGACACTGCTGGGACACCAGATTTAGTGGATTGTGATTTTTGCAACTGAATTTAACCACAGAAAATTATATATCCTTTGCCGGACACTATTAAACTTGGCCAGCCACAGCTAATACCACTGATTTACGGTATTGCTATTTTGGCAATTGAATTTCATCCCAGACCAAAAAATATCCTTTGCCGGACACTATTAAACTTGGCCAGCCACTGCTTGGACACCAGATTTAGGGGATTGTGATTTTGGCATTTAAATTTCAACCCAGAAAATTATCTATCCTTTGCCGGACAATATTAAACTTGGCCAGCCACAGCTGAAACCACTGATTTAAGGTATTGCTATTTTTGCAATTGAATTTCACCCCAGAAAATTATCTATCCTTTGCCGGACACTATTAAACCTGGCCAGCCACTGCTGGGACACCAGATTTACAGTATTGCTATTTTGGCAATTGAATTTCACCCCAGAACAAAAAATATCCTTTTCCAGACACTATTAAACTTGGCCCGCCACTGCTGGGACACCAGATTTATGGGATTGCTCTTTTGGCAATTGAAATTCACCCCAGAAAATTATCTATCCTTTGCCAGACACTATTAAACTTGGCCAGCCACAGCTGAAACCACTGATTTATGGTATTGCTATTTTGGCAATTGAATTTCACCCCAGAACAAAATCTATCCATTGCCGGACACTATTAAACTTGGCCAGCCACTGCTAGGACACCTGATTTAGGGGATTGCTATTTTGGCTATTGAATTTCACTTCAGAACAAAATATATCCTTTGCCGGACTCTATTAAACTTGGCCAGCCACTGCTGGGACACCAGATTTACGGTATTGCTATTTTGGCAATTGAATTTCACCACAGAAAATAATCTATCCTTTGCCAGACAGCAGACAGTATTACACTTGGCTAACCACAGCTCGAACACCAGATTTAGGGGATAGCTATTTTGGCAATTGAATTTAACCACTCAGTAAAATATAGAAATTTCTATCCTGAGTTTCTATAGGTGACAATAAGCACAGCCAAGACCCTGATATAGGATATAGCAAAGAAAAAAAAAAAACTAGTATTGATGGATTGATGGACTTGGTGGCAGCTTGTGCTGGTGCACCACAAAACACAAAATGGCCGCTGATCACCCCAGAAAAAAGTGACAGAAAAACGCACTGTGCAGCATAAAAAACAGTGAGCAATTAATTAGTAGAAGTTGAATGATTCACAGCTGTAGATCAATCACTTCATTAGGTGTTTTTGCTGAGTTTTCCCTGCCTAATCTTGCCCTCACAGCAGCTGCGTCCTATCCCTACACTTATTAGAGCAGAGTGACGTGCAGCGCTATGTGACTCCAGCTTAAATAGAGGCTAGGTCACATGCTGCACTTGGCCAATCAAAGCCATGCCATTAGTAGGCATGGCTGTGATGGCTTCTTAGAGCAAGAAGTAAAACACTAGCTGATTGGTTGCTGTGCAGCCCTTCAGAAAGCGGGAAGAAATTGCGGAACAACGAACCCGAACCCAAAATTTTTTGAAAATGTTTCCGTGTCCCGAACACCCCAAAATTCGGTACGAACCCGTACTATACAGTTCGGGTTTGCTCATCCTTAGTTATCTGTAGTTAGATGATATATGTAAACGTCCTAACTTAAAGTAGGTACTTTAATTTGCTATTTTTAGGTTATGTTTTTGGAGATTTGTAGGGGAAGTGTTGCTTATGCTTTTGTGTTTTACATCATATTACACTATAGGTGGCTGTAATTGTCATCTACATCGAGACATCTGGCATGACAACAACTTCCATGATTTTCCTCGGTGACACGCAAATAGATTACTATTTATCTAAGGTTTTGTCCCCTGATGAACTAGACTATAGCAAGGGTG
>JAKVIS010005879.1:0-11296 GCA_033119425.1 Bufotes viridis | reverse complement strand
CTCTGACAGCATGGCATAGCATTATAATGATTTATGATGCCGTGTAACCTTTTAGAGTCCTGAAATCTACTGAATTACACTGACATATTGCTGTAGGTGATAGGACTTAGGTTGCACAGCATTATAGATGAATATAATGCTGTGCAACTCCTGTCAGAGGAGAGGAGGACCAGAATGGGACACACTGCGAAGTTTTATCGCATTCAAATCGTATGTGTCTGGGATAAATCTGGGCCTCTGTGTTTTAAGACCGGCTTCTCACTTCTAAGGGCTTATTCACACAATTGTAAATGTTCTGTGTGTTCCAGACAGTGCCTCAAATGGTGGGCCCGCAATATACTGGCACCGGCATTGTGCACTTGCGTGGTGCGGAGGCGCACCAATTGACTTGAAATGGTCCACGATCCATTAAGCAGTACGGCCAAAGATAGGACATGTCCTATCTTTTGTGGAGGGGAGGCACGGATCAGAAAACACTACGAGCCACTTCTGACGGTCCATGCCTCTGCACAGCAAACTATAAGACACGTCCTATCTTTGGCCGTATTTCAGAACTGTGGACCCCTTAAAGTCAATTGTACGCATCCACACCCACGGGATCTCATGGCTAGTGCCCGTGCATTGCGGCCTGCTATTTGCGGTCCGCAGCACGAGCATGGAGCCTTTACATGTGAATGAGCCCTAACATATATGTTATCCTCCAATATACAAGCCCACCTGTTTACTGAAGTAATATTGTGACATTTTTTGTGACTTTTTAAAAGTCACAGTTGATAAATGCTGCTTAAGGCCTCTTGCACACAACCCTATGGCTTTTTCTGTGTTTTTGTGGTCCGTTTTTCACAGATCCGTTGTTCCTTTATTTGTTTCCGTTGTGTTTCCGTCTCGCTTCCATTCTGTAGTTCGCAAAAAAATCTCCATAAGGTTTCTGTATGCGATCTGTTTTCTGCGGATCGCAAACAGAAACTTATAAAATGTTTAATCATTAATTTAATGTACAGTAATGTGCTTTAACAGTAAAAACATGGGCAAAGTAGGCATGGATCCGCAAAAATGGAAGACATGTTGCCGAGTAGCTCTACCCAAAAGGGATATTCCCATCTTAACAATCATATCTCACATGGTCCCTTATGTAAAGTTGATGAAATCTGCAAATACCTTTAGTTTTCTTTTTTGCACCCCTTGTTCCCTGGCTTGTTTATAATTTGATGGTTTAGTGATGACTGAGCTTGTGCATTAGTGATAAACCTGGCTAGATTCTCAGGAGAGACGCCTGGTATGATCATGCGCAGTAGCTCACGGCCACCTCTGCACCTACTTCAGTAGGACGGCTCTGGGACCCGTTCAGCAGCCTCAGGGACATCTTTTGAGCTCCGTTGCAGTTAGGTAAAAGAAATAAGAACAGTAGAGCCCTTGTCAGGGCCGCCAGTGTGCTCTGATGTTATCACACTGTATTATGTAAGCAGCTTTCTGTGTGTACAGAGCAGCGGAGGAGCGGAGGGGAAGCTGATACAAGGAGCGGGCTACAGCCAGGGGAAGGGAGCCTTTGACATCCAGCTCTCCGCACTGGATTTTTACTTCAGTGCTCACCAGGCAGCTGACATACTTGTGATATATGTATAGCTGCTGGGTTATGTACCTGGACGTGAGCAAGCAAAGGATGAGCTGGGGAGAATGAGAGCTCAGAAAGTAGAGTGTTATATGGATGTGAAAGATTCTCTGGGGCTCAGAAGTGTAAGGTATGTGTACTGTCTATATACTGTATATACTCAGCACATCCATTATTTCTCCTGTTATCATACTTTATTGTATGGCAGCATCAGGAATGCGCGTCCAGAGCTCTGCATATCATCATGTAATAACATAGCTCTGCCCATATATACTGTATATACTCAGCACATCCATTATTTCTCCTGTTATCATACTTTATTGTATGGCAGCATCAGGAATAGCGCGCCCCAGAGCTCTGCATATCATCACATGTGATAACATAGCTCTGCCCACATAACAAGCACAGGAGCAAAAAGGCAGTGGAAGAAAATGCTTTAAAGTGGGTGATGGGAATGCCCTTTAATGGGATTGACAGCCTAACAAAACTATTTTCACACCCACTTTCAAAATTGGAGTGGTTTAAAAATGCTAAATCCCTATTTTGCAAATCTAAATTCTGTAGTGCAGGGCTTGATAAATCCACCACCCCCCAGATTAGCTTCCAAATAAAATGTGCAGATGAGTAGACGGTTGGGATGTAAACTTAAAGTCCTGATATGTCAAACCATTTTACTCATAAGACAAATTAATCAGTAGCCTGTGACAGGCCAACATTATATTTTTGCGTCTGAAGTCATTTTCAGAAATCCAGCTGTTTTATAGGTGTTACTATTGTATACATTGACTTTTTAGTCTTTTTTTGTTATAGAGGCATTTGTAAAAGTCCCATAAAATTGTATTAACTCCACTCCACTCCCTTAGTGAAAACGTCAGGCTGTTGGCCCATGCTAAATTTAACAACTGCTGTGTGCCAGTTTTATACATTTGGCGTACAGACCATTATTTCTACAAATAGACAAATGTGAAGACAAACTTCAAATTGTCCCCTGTTGATAAATCAGGGCCATAGTGTGTATACCTTGAGGCGAAGGGGATTATTTATGTCCCTAAAAGTTGTATAACAGGATATAACTGGAGGCTACTTTAGCTGTTATAGACTCTATTATGGAGGCACACAGTCGACACTTTTTAGGAATCTAGCAGATACTGTTTAAAGGGGTAATGTTGCCAGATACTTTTAAAGGAGGCCCCTGGAAAGGCAGTCTATAGTGTTATACTTGATAGTGTAGCTGGCCCCATGTGGGCAAGCCACCCAACAACCCATGGTGGCCAATGGCCATACATTTTTACCATGTGGTCTCACCTTTAGGCCTCTTTCACACGGGCGTCATGTTTGGACACCCGGATAAAGGCGGGTGCGTTCTGAGAATATGCACGTTTTCCACGCGGTGCAAACGTTTGCAGCGCTTTTGCACGCGTGTGAGAAAAACGCCATGTTTGGTACCAACCGACCGGACTTCATCACTGAAGTCCGGTTTCTGGGTCTACTGGAGAATTGATTATTTTCCCTTATAACATGGTTATAAGGGAAATAATAGCATTCTTTTTAACCGCTACAGGACCGCCTAACGCAGGGATGCGTCCTGCGGGCGGCCCTGTAGCTCTGATACTGACGCATCGGCGTCGTCATCTCGCGAGACGCGAGATGACGCAGAGCCGCGCCCGACATGCGCAATGCGCGCCATCGGCGCGCTCGCATGTAGTTATACTACAGCCTGCCAGCGCCGATCGTGCGCTGGCAGGCTGTATATGGCAGAAAAAATCGCAGATCAGGCGTTGTTCTGTGAACAGCGTCTGATCTGCTTGCTGCCGCTTCTCTGGTGGTCCCTTTGCTTGGGACCACCAGAGAAAAAATATCAAAGTGCACCAATCACCACACAACCCCCAATACTGCCCTGGCATTTTAGGGGCCCTAAAGCGTGAGAAGAAAAATGCGTAAAAATCGTAAAATGCCCTCCTAAAGGTACTCATTGGTTTTAGGCTCTTTGCGCATCTTGGCTGCAAAGTATCACTCATGTGGTATCGCTAGTACTCAGGAGAAGTAGGGCAATGTGTTTTGGAGTGTATTTTTACATATACCCATTACTGGGTGAGAGAAATATCTCTGTAAATTGACAACTTTGAATAAAAAAATTTAAAAGTTGTCGCTTACAGCGATATTTCTCACACGCAGCATGGGTATATGTAAAAATACACCCCAAACCACATTGCCCCACTTCTCCTGAGTACGGCGATACCACATGTGTGACATTTTTTGCAGCCAAGATGCGCAAAGGGGCCCTAAAACCAATGAGTACCTTTAGGATTTACAGGCCATTTTTATGCATTTGGATTCTCACACTTTAGGGGCCCCTAAAATGCCAGGTGAGTATAAATACCCCACATGTGACCCCATTTTGGAAAGAAGACACCCCTAGGTATTCTGTGAGGGGCATGGTGAGTCCACAGAATTTTTATTTTTGGCACAAGTCAGCGGAAATTGTTTTTTTTGTTTTTTTAATTTTGTTTTTTACAAAGTCTCATATTCCACTAACTTGTGACAAAAATAAAATTTTACATGAACTCACCATACCCTCACAGAATACCTTGGGGTGTCTTCTTTCCAAAATGGGGTCACATGTGGGGTATTTATACTGCCCTGGCATTTTAGGGGCCCCTAAAGCGTGAGAAGAAGTCTGGAATCCAAATGCGTAAAAATGCCCTGAGAAATCCTAAAGGTACTCATTGGTTTTAGGGCCCCTTTGCACTCAAGCTGCAAAAGTGGCACACATGTGGTATCGTCAGTACTAGGAGAAGTAGGGCAATGTGTTTTGGGGTGTATTTTTATATATACCCATACTTTGTGTGAAAATATCTCTGTAAACGACAACTTTTAAAATTTTTTATACAAAGTTGACAATTTACAGAGATATTTCTCTCACTCCAACATGGGTGTATGCAAAAATACACCCAAAACACATTGCCCTACTTCTCCTGAGTACGGCGATACCACATGAGTGACACTTTTTGCAGCCTGCGCAAGGGCCCAAATTCCAACGAGTACCTTTAGGTTTTACATGGCGGCTCACAATTTAGCCCCGCCCAAAATGCCAGAACAGTAAACACACCCCACAAATGACCCCATTTCGGAAAGTAGACACCCCAAGGTATTCACTGAGGGGCATAGTGAGTCCGTCTGAGATTTTTTTTTTTTGCCAGAAGTTATCAGAAATTGAAACTTTTTTTTTTTTTTTTCTTCAGAAAGTGTCATTTTCCGCTAACTTGTGAAAAAATGAAATGATACATGAACTCACCAAGCCCCTCCGCGAATACTTTGGGGTGTCTTCTATCTAAAATGGTGTAATTTGGGGATATTTATACTATCCTGGCATTCTAGCACCTGAAGAAACATGACAGGTGCTCAGAAAGTCAGAGCTGCTTCAAAATGCCGAAATTCACCTTTTTGCACCATAGTTTGTAAACGCTATAACTTTTACCCAAACCAATAAATACAGTCACTGTAAAAATTAGGACACCCTTATGAAAGACATGTGGCAATAAATTTAGTAAACATTTTTATATAAATGGTTATTTCATCTGCCGATTTCAACAATACAGAGAGTTAAAGTAATCCAACTAAACAAAGAAAACTGAAGAAAAATCTTTATCAAGATCTTCTGTAAAAATGTCAGTATCAATACCACCAAATGAATGCCTATTCTAACTGAGAAAAAAGATAGGACACCTTCATGTATTCGCTCTTAAGTTGGCATGACAGATCTCACACAGGTATATCACAGCAGGTGCACATAATTAGTAGATCGTTACTCTGCATGTTGAAGTGAGGCTTGCCCTGAAGTGTTAAACCTCAGACATTTAGTTTGGTGTGCTCCTGACTGTTGAAGTAGAGTGAGCACCATGGTGAGAGCAAAAGAGCTGTCAGAGGACTTCAGAAAAAGATTGTAGCAGCCTATGAGTCTGGGAAGGGATTTAAAAGATCTCCAAAGATTTTGAAATCAGCCATTCCACTGTCCGGAAGATAGTCTACAAGTGGAGGGCTTTCAAAACAACTGCCAACATGCCCAGGACTGGTCGCCCCAGCAAGTTCACCCCAAGAGCAGACCGCAGGATGCTAAAAGAGGTCTCCAAAAACCCTAAAGTGTCATCTCGAGAACTACAGCAGGCTCTGGCTACTGTTGATGTAGAAGTACATGCCTCTACAATCAGAAAGAGACTGTACAAGTTTAACTTGCATGGGAGGTGTGCAAGGAGGAAACCTTTGCTTTCCAAGAGAAACATCGAGGCCAGACTGACATTTGCCAGAGATAAAGTTGACAAAGACCAGGACTTCTGGAATAATGTTCTTTGGACAGATGAGTCCAAAATTGAATTATTTGGACACAACAGCAGAGGACATGTTTGGCGTAAACCAAACACAGCATTCCAAGAAAAGAACCTCATACCAACTGTGAAGCATGGAGGTGGAAGTGTCATGGTTTGGGGCTGCTTTGCTGCAGCAGGACCTGGTCAGCTCACCATCATAGAATCCACGATGAATTCTACTGTGTATCAGAAGGTGCTTGAAGAACATGTGAGACCATCAGTTAGAAAATTAAAGCTGAAGCGGAACTGGACCATGCAACATGACAATGACCCAAAACATACTAGTAAATCAACCAAAGATTGGCTGAAAAAGAAGAAATGGAGAGTCCTGGAATGGCCAAGTCAAAGTCCAGATTTGAATCCCATTGAGATGCTGTGGGGTGACTTGAAAAGGGCTGTACGTGCAAGAAACCCCTCAAACATCTCACAGCTGAAAAAGTTCTGCATTGAGGTGAGGTAAAATTTCCTCAGACCGATGTCGAAGACTGGTAGATGGCTACAAGAACCGTCTCACTGCAGTTATTTCAGCCAAAGGAGGTAACACTCGCTATTAGGGGCAAGGGTGTCCTATCTTTTTCCTCAGTTAGAATAGGCATTTTTGTAGAATGACATTTACAGAAGATCTTGAAAAGACTTTTCTTCAGTTTTCTTTGTTTAGTCGGATTACTTTAATCTCTCTGTATTGTTGAAACGGAGATGAAATAACCATTTATTAAAAATGTTACAAAAAACCACATGCTTTCAAAGGGATTGTCCTAATTTTTTCACATGACTGTATACACTTATTGGATTTTTTTATCAAAGACATGTAGAACAATAAATTTAGAGAAAAATTTATATAGAAATGTAGTTTTTAAAAAATTTTACAACAGAAAGTGAAAAATGTCATTTTTGCAAAAATGATCGTTAAATTTTTATTAATAGCAAAAAAAGTAAAAATGTCAGCAACAATGAAATACCACCAAATGAAAGCTCTATTAGTGAGAAGAAAAGGAGGTAAAATTCATTTGGGTGGTAAGTTGCATGACGGACAATAAACGGTGAAAGTAGTGTAGTGCGGAATTGTAAAAGTGGCCTGGTCATTAAGGTGTTTAAGCTAGGGGGCTGAAGTGGTTAAAGAATGCTGTGTAAAATGAAGAGGAAGGGTTAAAAATAATAAAAGTTAACTTACCTTAGCCACTTGATCGCGTGGCAGCGATCTCTCCTCTCTTTCCCTGCAGCATCTAAGATCTAAGGACCTGTGATGACGTCACATCACATGGTCCAATCACATGGTCCATCACAGGTCCTTTAGATCTTAGATGATGCAGGAAAGAGAGAAGAGATCGCGACTACGCGATCAAGTGGCTAAGAGTAAGTTAACTTTATTATTTTAACCCCTTCCTCTTCATTTTACAAGCATTCTTTATTAAGAATGCTATTATTTCCCCTCATAACCATGTTATAAAGGAAAATAATAGAGAGCGGATCCGTTGCTAAGCAACCATGCGGGAAAATCGCAGCGCATCCGCGCTTGCTTGCGGATGCTTGCGATTTTCCGCAGCTCATTCACTTCTATGGGGCCTGCGTTGCGTGAAAACGCACAATATAGAGCATGCTGCGATTTTCACGAAGCGCAGAAGTGATGCGTGAAAATCACTGCTCATGTGCACAGCCCCATAGAAATGAATGGGTCAGTTCAGTGCGGGTGCAATGCGTCCTCCTCACGCATTGCACCCGCGGCAACTCGCCCGTGTGAAAGGGGCCTTATAGTGGCAGTTAGTAGGCTGTTTAAGGGAACAGCTGGTACAATATAAGAGGAATCTGACTTTGTTTAAGGGTGGCCCTTGCACCGTTTATAAGAGAGGGAATCTTAGAGTTTTAAGAGGCAATTAGCTGCATTGTTAAGCAGGTACCTGCAGGGCATTTCAGTAAATAAGAGTTTGTGTTGTCAGAGGGAGAAGTGTGAGACACAGTTGAAGAAACCTTGATGACGGTGCCAGATATACAGTAAAAGAAAGGTAGATAACATTACTGCAAGACATGGACAAAGAGCCATTGGAATTAAAAGAGGTTCTCTAGGGCGGAGAAATGATAGGTCATCAAAATCAGATGGCGGTGGAGGTTCACTTTGAGCACCAAATGAGGGACGATGTTAAAAAAATTTGGCTTATTTAGGTTAGAAAAAGAACGTCTGAGGGCAGAATAAATCATTACATTAAAGGGACAATAAGAGATCTCTCTCATGATCTATAATTATACCCAGGACTGTAGTAAAAAATCTACCTGAGATCAGCTATTGTTTTGTTTGAGTAGTCTCCAAGGCATTGCTTCGGTTAGCCAGAATTTTACTGCACACTCATGGGGAAGCTGCAGAAACAGCTGTCTGTGGATGGATACCTGGCTTAGGTTTTCCCGTCACATCCTTAAAGCTTGTAAAAAAGCGGGATCTTGACATAGGGGCCACTTAATATGGTGGATTTGGTGATCTCTGTAATGGAGACACCCCTTTGTTTGGTTTTCCTTCCTTTGAGGATATCTGTCTTTCATTGTGTTGTAGACCCAATACTGGGGCTCCACATTTATTTTGCATATTACTGTAGTAAGGGGACATCCTCTAGGGGTCCATTCACACAACTTTATTTCTAGGCCCATTCATTGCAATGGAGCTGCAAAAGATACAGACAACACATGTAGTTCCATTCCGTGGTCCCGGTAAAAAGATAGAGCATGTCCTATTCTGGTCTGTGGACAGAATAGGCATTTCTAACATAGGGCTGTGAGTTCCACAAAATGCAGACCACACACTGCCAACTACCCGTGTTTGCAGATCCGCGAATTTGCGGACTGCAAAACACTTAAGGCAATAATAAATGGACTCTAAAGCAGTTTACAACGTGAGGTCCAGGGGCCACATGCGGCCTATGATGCCTCACTGTGCAGCTCCAAACTATCTGGTCAGACATACTTGTTCTTGTCTGAGTGGCTGTTCACAAGTATTTTTATTTCAGAGAGAAATGGAGTGGCATGTAGTGCGAGCAGGGATAAGAAAGTATTGATGATACACTGCGTAACCCTCTGGGACCCACATATATTGGCACTAATAGGGTCTTTTGATCCCTGTATAGCACTCAGCAGTACTGTGGTGACGTCATAGCACCGACTGCCTACAAGTGTGCTCTTTCAATGCTCATTGTTATCTCTATATTTACATATAGGGATAACAATCCCTAAAGATCCTTTACATGGCCTGATAGATATTAGTCAGGACCGGAAGTGTTCCTTCCCTTACAATCGCTTGCTCGTCAGTGATTTATATGCAGCGATCTTCTCCACAGTATGGGAAGGAGTGATTACTAATGCCATCAGGGCCAGTGCAAGGATTTTTGCCGCCTCTAGGCAAAAGAAAAGTTTGCCGCCCCCATGTGACATCACAATGCCCCACCCATATGAGCTGCCATATTACAGGGGTTCTGCAGTTTATTTAAACTGATCGCAGGGTCCGACACCTGGGACCCCTGCCAATCAGCTGTTTGAGAAGACAGCTGCGCTGGCAGTAGCGCCTCAGCCTTCTCGCAGTGACGTCACGATTAGTATAATTGGCCTGGGTGGGGCTGAGCTTCCATTCAAGTGAACAGAGCTTAACCCCCGCCAAGGCCAGTAGTCCAGTCGTGGCCGTCACTGCGCCTGCGTTGTCATTCTCCCCCTCTCTTGTCATTCTTCACCCCCTTGTCATTCTTCACACCCCCTTGTCATTCCCTTTCTCCCTCGTCATTCCCTTTCCCCCCTTGTCATTCTCTTTCTCCCTTGTCATTCTCTCTCCCCCTCTCCTTGTCATTCTCTTTCCCCTCTTTATTCTCCCCTCTCCTTGTCATTCTCCCCCTCCCCTTGTCATTCTCTTTCCCTCTTTTATCCTCCCCCTCTCTTGTCATTCTCCCCCCTCCCTTGTCATTCTCTTTCTCCCCCTCCACCTCTGAGTGTGGCGCGTGCCAGTCTTTATGCTCACGGGTACAGGAGCTTTCGCTTCCTGTACCCGAGGAGACCGGCATGAAGTGCACACTGTGTGCGCACTTCATGTCGACTCCGGCCGGGTACAGGAGACAGATGCTCCTGTACCCCGCGGACTCCTAAGAGAGCCTCGAGCCACGCTACATGGAGTGACAGGAGGAGCGCTGGCGCTTCCCTCCTGTCAGCTCCTTTCTTCATGCTGCGCCCGGAGCGGTGCGCCCTCATGGGCACGCGCCAGCCCGGCAGTGCTGCAGCCGCCTTAGGCTCAATTCCAGAGCGCTCGGGCGGATGCAGCATGAGGCGCTTCACGCGGCTGCCTTATTCTGCAGTATGGGACGCCTGGCCCTGAATGCCATTGCTTGTCCCTACGCCAAGCGCTGGCATACACTTGTATAAGAACAGAGCCTTCCCAATAAAAAGTGAATGGGAAGCATCTCCTACGGATGTGACAGCAGGTAAATAATGAAGAGAAGGCTGTGATAGAGAGTGCGTATTCTCCTCAAGCAGCCAATTGGCGCTGGTTCTGGGTGTCGGCCTGCACTGATCTGATATTGATGACCTATCTGAGAGTAGAATCAAGTGTGCAGGAACAGCATGCAACAGTCCGTACTTCTTACAGGAAGATGCAACAGCCCCGCAACAGCCATAGATCCAGTCAGCCAGAAAACACGTAGAAATCAAACAGCGGTGGCAGCATCTCCATCACTTCATCTTTATTAAGGACTTCACAGTATACAAAAACTTAGTAACGTTCGGCTGTGCAACAGCCTTTGTCAAGCATAAAACAATAAAACACCAATGCATAAGCACACCCACATATCTCACTACCTATCCTTGCACAGATCTCCACATTCTTCTCATTACCATACTTTAATTAGTCATCACCTGTACATATCCTTCACCTTCCTTCACCTTGTCAGTAACACATTTCTCATTGTGGTCTCGATCCTCCATTCTGTACTGCGCATGTTTCTGCATGGGCGGACCTGCTCTAAGTCCCGCACGCTCACGAACAGCTGAGCGCAGCGTCACGGAGAGATCACGCCCCGTCTGTTCGCGCAGTCCCAGAGCTAAGCATCGCGATGCCTAGGAGATCCCACAGCGCCAGTATGCGGAACCGCATATGGATTGAAACATGATTCCAGGCCACAACAGAAATACATGGTTATCACATGAATGATATATATCTAAATCACAACATAGTGAATATTGACCAGATAAAATATACAGTGTAAAATTTGGCATTAGTTCTATCATTACAAAAGCGATGTACCATGTAGGACACATTATATTACACCATGTAGCTACTGTATGTAAGTAAATATAGCATAATTGT
>JAKVIS010005878.1:0-11266 GCA_033119425.1 Bufotes viridis | reverse complement strand
TAATCCATACAGTCAAAAGACTGAAAGTATTCCAGTGAGGGAATTTTTTTTATTTAAAAAGGCCAAGTTAGTTTATCTGATGCTCAATATACTAGATACAGTTAGGCCTGTGCTTTCATACATCTGGAATTAGCAAATTAATGTGCTGGGGTTGGGAAAACATATATGTACCCATACTAGAATCTGTCAAAGAAAGCGGTACTCACATATAACAGTCATTCCATCTGTAATCCATACAGTCAAAAGACTGAAAGTATTCCAGTGAGGGAATTTTTTTTATTTAAAAAGGCCAAGTTAGTTTATCTGACGCTCAATATACTAGATACAGTTAGGCCTCATGCTTCATACATCTGGAATTAGCAAACTAATGTGCTGGGGTTGGGAAAACATATATGTACCCATACTAGAATCTGTCAAAGAAAGCGGTACTCACATATAACAGTCATTCCATCTGTAATCCATACAGTCAAAAGACTGAAAGTATTCCAGTGAGGGAATTTTTTTTATTTAAAAAGGCCAAGTTAGTTTATCTGGCGCTCAATATACTAGATACAGTTAGGCTCATGCTTCATACATCTGGAATTAGCAAACTAATGTGCTGGGGTTGGGAAAACATATATGTACCCATACTAGAATCTGTCAAAGAAAGCGGTACTCACATATAACAGTCATTCCATCTGTAATCCATACAGTCAAAAGACTGAAAGTATTCCAGTGAGGGAATTTTTTTTATTTAAAAAGGCCAAGTTAGTTTATCTGGCGCTCAATATACTAGATACAGTTAGGCTCTATGCTTTCATACATCTGGAATTAGCAAATTAATGTGCTGGGGTTGGGAAAACATATATGTACCCATACTAGAATCTGTCAAAGAAAGCGGTACTCACATATAACAAGTCATTCCATCTGTAATCCATACAGTCAAAAGACTGAAAGTATTCCAGTGAGGGAATTTTTTTTATTTAAAAAGGCCAAGTTAGTTTATCTGATGCTCAATATACTAGATACAGTTAGGCTCATGCTTTCATACATCTGGAATTAGCAAATTAATGTGCTGGGGTTGGGAAAACATATATGTACCCATACTAGAATCTGTCAAAGAAAGCGGTACTCACATATAACAGTCATTCCATCTGTAATCCATACAGTCAAAAGACTGAAAGTATTCCAGTGAGGGAATTTTTTTTATTTAAAAAAGGCCAAGTTAGTTTATCTGGCGCTCAATATACTAGATACAGTTAGGCCTGCATGTTTCATACATCTGGAATTAGCAAACTAATGTGCTGGGGTTGGGAAAACATATATGTACCCATACTAGAATCTGTCAAAGAAAGCGGTACTCACATATAACAGTCATTCCATCTGTAATCCATACAGTCAAAAGACTGAAAGTATTCCAGTGAGGGAATTTTTTTATTTAAAAAGGCCAAGTTAGTTTATCTGGCGCTCAATATACTAGATACAGTTAGGCCTCATGCTTCATACATCTGGAATTAGCAAACTAATGTGCTGGGGTTGGGAAAACATATATGTACCCATACTAGAATCTGTCAAAGAAAGCGGTACTCACATATAACAGTCATTCCATCTGTAATCCATACAGTCAAAAGACTGAAAGTATTCCAGTGAGGGAATTTTTTTTATTTAAAAAGGCCAAGTTAGTTTATCTGGCGCTCAATATACTAGATACAGTTAGGCTCATGCGTTTCATACATCTGGAATTAGCAAACTAATGTGCTGGGGTTGGGAAAACATATATGTACCCATACTAGAATCTGTCAAAGAAAGCGGTACTCACATATAACAGTCATTCCATCTGTAATCCATACAGTCAAAAGACTGAAAGTATTCCAGTGAGGGAATTTTTTTTTATTTAAAAAGGCCAAGTTAGTTTATCTGGCGCTCAATATACTAGATACAGTTAGGCTCATGCTTTCATACATCTGGAATTAGCAAACTAATGTGCTGGGGTTGGGAAAACATATATGTACCCATACTAGAATCTGTCAAAGAAAGCGGTACTCACATATAACAGTCATTCCATCTGTAATCCATACAGTCAAAAGACTGAAAGTATTCCAGTGAGGGAATTTTTTTATTTAAAAAGGCCAAGTTAGTTTATCTGGCGCTCAATATACTAGATACAGTTAGGCTCATGCTTTCATACATCTGGAATTAGCAAACTAATGTGCTGGGGTTGGGAAAACATATATGTACCCATACTAGAATCTGTCAAAGAAAGCGGTACTCACATATAACAGTCATTCCATCTGTAATCCATACAGTCAAAAGACTGAAAGTATTCCAGTGAGGGAATTTTTTTATTTAAAAAGGCCAAGTTAGTTTATCTGGCGCTCAATATACTAGATACAGTTAGGCTCATGCTTTCATACATCTGGAATTAGCAAACTAATGTGCTGGGGTTGGGAAAACATATATGTACCCATACTAGAATCTGTCAAAGAAAGCGGTACTCACATATAACAGTCATTCCATCTGTAATCCATACAGTCAAAAGACTGAAAGTATTCCAGTGAGGGAATTTTTTTATTTAAAAAGGCCAAGTTAGTTTATCTGATGCTCAATATACTAGATACAGTTAGGCTCATGCTTTCATACATCTGGAATTAGCAAACTAATGTGCTGGGGTTGGGAAAACATATATGTACCCATACTAGAATCTGTCAAAGAAAGCGGTACTCACATATAACAGTCATTCCATCTGTAATCCATACAGTCAAAAGACTGAAAGTATTCCAGTGAGGGAATTTTTTTTATTTAAAAAGGCCAAGTTAGTTTATCTGGCGCTCAATATACTAGATACAGTTAGGCCTCATGCTTTCATACATCTGGAATTAGCAAACTAATGTGCTGGGGTTGGGAAAACATATATGTACCCATACTAGAATCTGTCAAAGAAAGCGGTACTCACATATAACAGTCATTCCATCTGTAATCCATACAGTCAAAAGACTGAAAGTATTCCAGTGAGGGAATTTTTTTTATTTAAAAAGGCCAAGTTAGTTTATCTGGCGCTCAATATACTAGATACAGTTAGGCTCATGCTTCATACATCTGGAATTAGCAAACTAATGTGCTGGGGTTGGGAAAACATATATGTACCCATACTAGAATCTGTCAAAGAAAGCGGTACTCACATATAACAGTCATTCCATCTGTAATCCATACAGTCAAAAGACTGAAAGTATTCCAGTGAGGGAATTTTTTTTATTTAAAAAGGCCAAGTTAGTTTATCTGGCGCTCAATATACTAGATACAGTTAGGCCTATGCTTTCATACATCTGGAATTAGCAAACTAATGTGCTGGGGTTGGGAAAACATATATGTACCCATACTAGAATCTGTCAAAGAAAGCGGTACTCACATATAACAGTCATTCCATCTGTAATCCATACAGTCAAAAGACTGAAAGTATTCCAGTGAGGGAATTTTTTTTATTTAAAAAGGCCAAGTTAGTTTATCTGGCGCTCAATATACTAGATACAGTTAGGCTCATGCTTTCATACATCTGGAATTAGCAAACTAATGTGCTGGGGTTGGGAAAACATATATGTACCCATACTAGAATCTGTCAAAGAAAGCGGTACTCACATATAACAGTCATTCCATCTGTAATCCATACAGTCAAAAGACTGAAAGTATTCCAGTGAGGGAATTTTTTTATTTAAAAAGGCCAAGTTAGTTTATCTGGCGCTCAATATACTAGATACAGTTAGGCTCATGCTTTCATACATCTGGAATTAGCAAACTAATGTGCTGGGGTTGGGAAAACATATATGTACCCATACTAGAATCTGTCAAAGAAAGCGGTACTCACATATAACAGTCATTCCATCTGTAATCCATACAGTCAAAAGACTGAAAGTATTCCAGTGAGGGAATTTTTTTTATTTAAAAAGGCCAAGTTAGTTTATCTGACGCTCAATATACTAGATACAGTTAGGCTCATGCTTTCATACATCTGGAATTAGCAAACTAATGTGCTGGGGTTGGGAAAACATATATGTACCCATACTAGAATCTGTCAAAGAAAGCGGTACTCACATATAACAGTCATTCCATCTGTAATCCATACAGTCAAAAGACTGAAAGTATTCCAGTGAGGGAATTTTTTTATTTAAAAAGGCCAAGTTAGTTTATCTGATGCTCAATATACTAGATACAGTTAGGCTCATGCTTTCATACATCTGGAATTAGCAAACTAATGTGCTGGGGTTGGGAAAACATATATGTACCCATACTAGAATCTGTCAAAGAAAGCGGTACTCACATATAACAAGTCATTCCATCTGTAATCCATACAGTCAAAAGACTGAAAGTATTCCAGTGAGGGAATTTTTTTATTTAAAAAGGCCAAGTTAGTTTATCTGACGCTCAATATACTAGATACAGTTAGGCCTCATGCTTTCATACATCTGGAATTAGCAAACTAATGTGCTGGGGTTGGGAAAACATATATGTACCCATACTAGAATCTGTCAAAGAAAGCGGTACTCACATATAACAGTCATTCCATCTGTAATCCATACAGTCAAAAGACTGAAAGTATTCCAGTGAGGGAATTTTTTTTTATTTAAAAAGGCCAAGTTAGTTTATCTGGCGCTCAATATACTAGATACAGTTAGGCTCATGCGTTTCATACATCTGGAATTAGCAAACTAATGTGCTGGGGTTGGGAAAACATATATGTACCCATACTAGAATCTGTCAAAGAAAGCGGTACTCACATATAACAGTCATTCCATCTGTAATCCATACAGTCAAAAGACTGAAAGTATTCCAGTGAGGGGATTTTGCTTATAAAAATAATATATTTCATTGTGGTGCGAGTTGAATCGCAACAATGAAGAAAAATACTATTAAGGGACGAGGACGCGGTCGTGGTGGTGTCCGTGGAGCCTCTGTTGCTGGTAGAGGACGTGGCCGCTCGGCCCCAGGCGCACACAGTAGGGAACGAACTCCCTCAACTAGCCGGCAGAATGTACCGCAATATCTCGTGGGGCCCAATGCCGCTCTTAGGATGGTAAGGCCTGAGCAGGTACAGGCATTAATCGATTGGGTGGCCGACAGTGCTTCCAGCACGCTCACCACATGGTCTTCCACCCAGTCTTCTGCGGAAAGCGCACAGGTGGCACCTGAAAACCAAGCCCATCAGTCTGTCACATCACCCCCAAGCATATCAGGGAAACGGTCTGAGCCACAAGTTATGCAGCAGTCTCTTCTTCTGTTTGAAGACTCTGCTTCCAGGGTTTCCCAGGGGCGCCCACCTAGCCCTTCCCCAGTGGAGGAAGACATACCATGCACTGACGCACAACCACTTATGTCTCCAGATGAAGAGGACATGGGAATACCACCACAGCAGAGTCACGCGACGTCTCTGATGATGACGAAACACAGGTGCCCACTGCCGCGTCTTTTGCAGTGTGCAGACTGAACAGGAGGAGGTCAGGAGGGAGACTGGGTGGAAGACGATGCAGAGGACGATGAGGTCTTAGACCCCACATGGACTGAAGGTCGTGGCGATGACTTTCACAGTTCAGAGGAAGAGGTAGTGGTGAGACCGAGACAACAGCGAAGCCAAAGAGGGAGCAGGGGGCCAAAGCAGACGAGCCGCGCCCCAGAGTTCGCCTGCTACTGGACATCGCCAACAGGGACCCAGCCCCACAAAGGCAGCTTCAAAGAGTTCCCTGGCATGGCACTTCTTTAAACAATGTCCTACCGACAAGACCCGAGTGACTTGCACGCTCTGCCATCAGAGCCTGAGGCGAGGCATTAACGTTCTGAACCTCAGCACAACCTGCATGACCAGGCATCTACATGCAAAGCATGAACTGCAGTGGGGTACACACCTTAAAAACCAGGCACTCGCTGAGGCTCCCCTGCTCCCTCTACCGCTGCTGCCTCGGCTTCCGCCTCGAGAGGAATGTTGCCACCTGCCGAGCAGCAAACAGAGGATGTGCCACCGACACCACCACCACCGCCACCGTCAACTAGCGCCTCCACTATATCACACAGCAGCGCTCAGCTCTCAATATCTCAAACCTTAGAGAGGAAGCGCAAATTCCCCGAGTCACCCTCGAGCCCTTGGCCTGAACGCCAGCATTTCTAAACTGCTGGCCTTTGAAATGCTGTCATTCCGGCTGGTGGACACAGACAGCTTCAAACAGCTGATGGCCATGGCTGTCCCGCAGTATGTGGTTCCCAGCCGCCACTACTTCTCCAAGACAGCCGTGCCTTCCCTGCACATGCAAGTGTCCGATAAAATCAAGTGTGCACTGCGCAACGCCATTTGTGGCAAGGTCCACCTAACCACAGATACGTGGACCAGTAAGCACGGCCAGGACGCTATATCTCACTAACTGCACACTGGATGAATGTAGTGGCGGCTGGGCCCCCGGCGGACAGTTCCTTGGCGCACGTCCTTCCGCCCCTAGGATCGCAGGGCATCATTCTCTGCCTCCTGTAGCCTCCTCCTCCTACTCGGCTTCCTCCTCCACTGCTTCCACCAGCTCATCCGGTCAGCCACACACCTTCACCACCAACTTCAGCACAGCCCGGGTAAACGTCAGCAGGCCATTCTGAAACTCATATGTTTGGGGACAGGCCCCACACCGCGCAGGAGTTGTGGCGGGGTATTGAACAACAGACCGACGAGTGGTTTCTGCCGGTGGGCCTCAAGCCAGGCCTGGTGGTATGCGATAATGGGCGAAATCTCGTGGCAGCTCTGGGACTAGCCGGTTTGACGCACATCCCTTGCCTGGCGCATGTGCTGAACTTGGTGGTGCAGAGGTTCATTCACCACTACCCCAACATGTCAGAGCTGCTGCATAAAGTGCGGGCCGTCTGTGCGCGCTCCGCCGCTCACATCCTGCCGCTGCTCGCCTGTCTGCGCTACAGCGGAACTTCGGCCTTCCCGCTCACCGCCTCATATGCGACGTGCCCACCCGGTGGAACTCCACCTTGCACATGCTGGAGAGACTGTGCGAGCAGCAGCAGGCCATAGTGGAGTTTCAGCTGCAGCACGCCGCGCCAGTCGTACTGCCGAACAGCACCACTTCACCACCAATGATTGGGCCTCCATGCGAGACCTGTGTGCCCTGCTGCGCTGTTTCGAGTACTCCACCAACATGGCCAGTGGCGATGACACTGTTATCAGCGTTACAATACCACTTCTATGTCTCCTTGAGAAAACACTTAGGCAATGATGTTAGAGGAGGTGGCCCAGGTGGAGGAGGAGGAGGAGGATGAGGGCTCGTTTCTAACACTTTCGGGCCAGTCTGTTCGAATTGGCTCAGAGGGAGGTTTGTTTAAGCAGCAGAGGACAGGTTCACAAGTCGCCAGCCAAGGCACTGTACTGGAGGACGAGGAGGATGAGGAGGAGGAGGTGGAGGGGGACGAGGATGACGCAAGTTCACAGCGGGGTGGCAGCCCAGGCCCATCACTGGTGCGTGGCTGGGGGATACGGTGGACGATGACGATACGCCTCCCACAGAGGACAGCTTGTCCTACCCATGGGTAGCCTGGCCCACATGAGCGAATATATGCTCCAATGCCTGCGCAACGATTAGCAGAGTTGCCCACGTTTTAACGTGTGCAGACTACTGGGTGGCCACCCTGCTGGATCCCCGGTATAAAGACAATGTGCCCACTTTAATTCCTGAACTGGAGCGCACCGCAAGATGCGCGAGTACAAGCGCACGCTGATAGAGGCGCTCTTGAGAGCATTCCCACATGTCACAGGGGAACAGGTGGAAGGTGAAGGCAGAGGAGTGGCAAGAGGTCGCCAACGCAGCTGTGTCACGGCCAGCTCATCTGAGGGCAGGGTTAGCATGGCAGAAATGTGGAAAAGTTTTGTCTCCACGCCACAGCTATCTGCACCGACACCTGATACGGAACGTGTTAGCAGGAGGCAGCATTTCACTAACATGGTTGAACAGTATGTCTGCACACTCTCCACATCCTGACGGATGGTTCGGCCCCATTCAACTACTGGGTTTCGAAATTGTCCACGTGGCCAGAGTTAGCATGTTATGCCTTGAGGTGCTTTCCTGCCCGGGCGGCCAGCGCTTTATCTGAACGCGTATTCAGCACGGCAGGGGGCGCCATTACTGACAAGCGCAGCCGCCTGTCCACAGCCAACGTGGACAAGCTGACCTTCATAAAGATGAACCAGGCATGGATCCCACAGGACCTGTCCCTCCCTTGTGCAGAGTAGTCCTTATTAACTGCCTAAAACATGTCTTGTTGTGCTACGGGCCACTTCTTTATTTGATACAAATTTTATGAAACCCACAGTTGAATGAAACTCTTCTCTGTCTGGGCGCCGGGCCTAACCAGATGAAAGTGGCCGGTTAAACTAACGGGTGACATGAAGCCATAACCTCTGCCATGCTACCTCTGTCTTCTGTCTGGGTGCTGAGGCCTAAGTCAAATAAAGCGGTCTTCTGCTGTGCTGGGGATATGAAGCTAATCTCTGACCTCTCTCCTCTGTCTGGGTCCAAAGGCCTAAATCACTGAAAGAGGCCTTCTCCTGTGGTGTGTGATATGATGCCAGAATATGTGCTGTGGGGCTCTCTCCTCTTCCTGGGTGCAGGGGTCAAATAAACTAAATTGTGGCCTACTCCTGTGGTGGTTGATATGATGCCTGATTCTCTGATGTGGAACCTCTCTCCTCTGTTTGGGTGAAGGGGTCAAAGTAACTAAATGGTGGCTTCTCCTGTGGTGGCTGATATGATGCCAGAATATGTGCTGTGGGCCTCTCTCTCTTCCTGGGTGCAGGGGTCAAAGTAACTCAATGGTGGCTTCTCCTGTGGTGGCTGATATGATGCCAGAATATGTGCTGTGGTGCCTCTCTCCTCTTCCTGGGTGCAGGGGTCAAAGTAACTAAATGGTGGCTTCTCCTGTGGTGGTTGATATGATGCCTGATTCTCTGCTGTGAAACCTCTCTCCTCCATCTGGGTGTAGGGTCAAAGTCTTTCAAAGTCGCCTTCTCCTGTGCTGATTGATATGAAGCTGATGGTTGTGCCATCTGACATGGTTGCCGGGGTCCCATTAAATTGGGGCCTACTCCTGTGGTGGGTGATCTAAATGCCTGATTCTCTGCTGTGTAACCTCTCTCCTCCGTCTGGGTGTAGGGTCAAAGTAACTAAATGGTGGCCTACTCCTGTGGTGGGTGATATGATGCCTGGTTCTCTGCTGTGGGACCTCTCCTCTGTCTGGGTCCAAAGGCCTAAATCACTGAAAGAGGCCTTCTCCTGTGGTGTGTGATATGATGCCAGAATATGTGCTGTGGGGCCTCTCCCCTTCCTGGGTGCAGGGGTCAAATAAACCAAATTGTGGCCTACTCCTGTGGTGGTTGATATGATGCCTGATTCTCTGATGTGGAACCCTCTCCTCTGTTTGGGTGAAGGGGTCAAAGCAACTAAATGGTGGCTTCTCCTGTGGTGGCTGATATGATGCCAGAATATGTGCTGTGGGGCCTCTCTCCTTCCTGGGTGCAGGGGTCAAAGTAACTCAATGGTGGCTTCTCCTGTGGTGGCTGATATGATGCCAGAATATGTGCTGTGGTGCCTCTCCCTCTTCCTGGGTGCGGGGGTCAAAGTAACTCAATGGTGGCTTCTCCTGTGGTGGTTAGTATGATGCCAGAATATGTGCTGTGGGGCCTCTCTCCTCTTCCTGGGTGCAGGGGTCAAAGTAACTCAATGGTGGCTTCTCCTGTGGTGGCTGATATGATGCCAGAATATGTGCTGTGGTGCCTTCTCCTCTGTCTGGGTCCAAAGGCCTAAATCACTGAAAGAGGCCTTCTCCTGTGGTGTGTGATATGATGCCTGAATATGTGCTGTGGTGCCTCTCTCCTCTTCCTGGGTGCGGGGTCAAAGTAACTCAATGGTGGCTTCTCCTGTGGTGGCTGATATGATGCCAGAATATGTGCTGTGGGGCCTCTCTCTCTTCCTGGGTGCAGGGGTCAAAGTAACTCAATGGTGGCTTCTCCTGTGGTGGTTAGTATGATGCCAGAATATGTGCTGTGGGGCCTCTCCTCTTCCTGGGTGCAGGGGTCAAAGTAACTCAATGGTGGCTTCTCCTGTGGTGGCTGATATGATGCCAGAATATGTGCTGTGGGGCCTCTCTCTCTTCCTGGGTGCAGGGGTCAAAGTAACTAAATGGTGGCTTCTCCTGTGGTGGTTGATATGATGCCTGATTCTCTGCTGTGAAACCTCTCTCCTCCATCTGGGTGTAGGGTCAAAGTCTTTCAAAGTCGCCTTCTCCTGTGCTGATTGATATAAAGCTGATGGTTGTGCCATCTGACATGGTTGCCAGGGTCTGATTCAATGGGGGCCTACTCCTGTGGTGGGTGATCTAAATGCCTGATTCTCTGCTGTGAAACCTCTCTCCTCCGTCTGGGTGTAGGGGTCAAAGTCTTTCAAAGTCGCTCTTCTCCTGTGCTGATTGATATGAAGCTGATGGTTGTGCCATCTGACATGGTTGCCGGGGTCCCATTAAATTGGGGCCTACTCCTGTGGTGGGTGATCTAAATGCCTGATTCTCTGCTGTGTAACCTCTCCTCCGTCTGGGTGTAGGGGTCAGCAACTAAATGGTGGCCTACTCCTGTGGTGGGTGATATGATGCCAGAATATGTGCTGTGGGGCCTCTCTCCTCTTCCTGGGTGCAGGGGTCAAAGTAACTCAATGGTGGCTTCTCCTGTGGTGGCTGATATGATGCCAGAATATGTGCTGTGGGGCCTCTCTCCTCTTCCTGGGTGCAGGGGTCAAAGTAACTCAATGGTGGCTTCTCCTGTGGTGGCTGATATGATGCCTGATTCTCTGCTGTGAAACCTCTCTCCTCCATCTGGGTGTAGGGGTCAAAGTCTTTCAAAGTCGCCTTCTCCTGTGCTGATTGATATAAAGCTGATGGTTGTGCCATCTGACATGGTTGCCAGGGTCTGATTCAATGGGGGCCTACTCCTGTGGTGGGTGATCTAAATGCCTGATTCTCTGCTGTGAAACCCTCTCCTCCGTCTGGGTGTAGGGGTCAAAGTCTTTCAAAGTCGCTTCTCCTGTGCTGATTGATATGAAGCTGATGGTTGTGCCATCTGGACATGGTTGCCGGGTCCCATTAAATTGGGGCCTACTCCTGTGGTGGGTGATCTAAATGCCTGATTCTCTGCTGTGTAACCTCTCTCCTCCGTCTGGGTGTAGGGGTCAGTAACTAAATGGTGGCCTACTCCTGTGGTGGGTGATATGATGCC
>JAKVIS010005877.1:0-11238 GCA_033119425.1 Bufotes viridis | reverse complement strand
GTCACCCCAGAACAAAATATATGTTTTGGCGGAAACTATTAGTCTGGACCTGCCACAGCTGGGACACCAGATTCAGGATATTGCTGTGCTGGCAATTGAATATCGACCCCAGAACAAAATATATGTTTGGCGGACACTATGAATCTTGGACCTGCAACAGCTGGGACACCAGATTCAGGAGTATTGCTATTTTGGCGAGTTAAATGTCACCCCAGAACAAAATATATGTTTTGCGGACACTATGAAGCGTGGCCTGCAACATCTGGGACACCAGATTCAGGGATATTGCTATTTTGGCAATTGAATGTCACCCCAGAACAAAATATATGTTTTGCGGACACTATGAAGCGTGGCCTGCAACAGCTGGGACACCAGATTCAGGGTATTGCTATTTTGGCAATTGAATTTCACCAGAACAAAATATATGTTTTTTTGGACACTATGAATCCTGGCCTGCAACAGCTGGTACACCAGATTCAGGGTATTGCTATTTTGGCAGTGAATGTCACCACAGAACAAAATATATGTTTTGGCGGACACTATGAATCTTGGCCTGCAACAGCTGGGACAACAGATTCAGAGGTATTGCTATTTTGGCAGTGAATTTCACCCAGAACAAAATATATGTTTTTGCGGACACTATGAATCTGGCCTGCAACAGCTGGGACACCAGATTCCAGGCGTATTGCTATTTTGGCAATTGGATGTCACCCAGAACAAAATATATGTTTTGGCTGACACTATGATATTTTGCCAGCCACAGCTGAAACCACTGATTTATGGTATTGCTATTTTGGCAGATTGAATTTCACCCAGAACAAAATATATGTTTTGGCGGACACAATGAATCTTGGCCTGCAACAGATGGGACACCAAATTCAGGGTATTGCTATTTTGGCAATTGAATATGTCACCCAGGAGCAAAATATATGTTTTTGCGGACACTATGAATCCTGGCCTGCAGCAGCTGGGACACCAGATTCAGGGTATTGCTATTTTGGCAATTGATGTCACCCCAGAACAAAATATATGTTTTTGCGGACACTATGAATCCTGGCCTGCAACAGCTGGGACACCAGATTCAGGGTATTGCTATTTTGGCAATTGGGTTTCACCCCAGAACAAAATATATGTTTTGCGGACACTATTAAATCTTGGCCTGCAACAGCTGAGACACCAGATTCAGGGTATTGCTATTTGGCAATTAATTTCACCCAGAACAAAATATATGTTTTGCGGACACTATAAGTCGTGGCCTGCAACAGCTGGAGACACCAGATTCAGGGTATTGCTATTTTGGCAATTGAATGTCACCCCCAGAACAAAATATATGTTTTTGCGGACACTATGAATCCTGGCCTGCAACAGCTGGGACACCAGATTCAGGGTATTGCTATTTTGGCAATTGAATGTCACCCCAGAACAAAATATATGTTTTGCGGACACTATGAATCCTGGCCTGCAACAGCTGGGACACCAGATTCAGAGGTGTTGCTATTTGGCAATTGAGATATGTCACCCCTTAGAACAAAATATATGTTTTTAGCAGACACTATAAATCTGGCCTGCAACAGCTGGGACACCAGATTCAGGAATATTGCTATTTTGGCAATTGAATGTCCTAGATCAAAATATATGTTTTGGCGGACACTATTATATCTTGCCAGCCACAGCTGAAACCACTGATTTATGGTATTTCTATTTTGGTAATTGAATTTCACCCCAGAACAAAATATATGATTTTGGCGGAAACTATTAATCTGGACCTGCAACAGCTGGGACACCAGATTCAGGAGTATTGCTATTTTGGCAATTAAATGTCACCCAGAACATAATATATGTTTTGGCGGACACTATAATATTTGCCAGCCACAGCTGAAACCACTGATTTATGGTATTGCTATTTTGGCAATTGAATTTCACCCCAGAACAAAATATATGTTTTGGCGGACACTATGAATCTTGGCCTGCAACAGCTGGGACACCAGATTCAGGGTATTGCTATTTTAGCAGTTGAATGTCACCCCAGAACAAAATATATGTTTTGGCTGACACTATTATATTTTGCCAGCACAGCTGAAACCACTGATTTATGGTATTGCTATTTTGGCAATTGAATTTCACCCCAGAACAAAATATATGTTTTGAGGACACTATGAATCTTGGCCTGCAACAGCTAGGACACTAGATTCAGGGTATTGCTATTTTGGCAATCAAATGTCACCCCAGAACAAAATATATGTTTTTGACGGACACTATGAATCGTGGCCTCCAACAGCTGGGACACCAGATTCAGGAGTATTGCTATTTTGGCAATTGAGTGTGTCACCCCAGAACAAAATATATGTTTGGCCGGACACTATGAAACATGGTCTGCAACAGCTGGGACACCAGATTCAGGGTATTGCTATTTTGGCAATTGAATTTCACCCCAGAACAGAATATATGTTTTTGCGGACACTATGAATCATGGCCTGCAACAGCTGGGACACCAGATTCAGGGTATTGCTATTTTGGCAATTGAATTTCACCCCAGAACAAAATATATGTTTTTGCGGACACTATGAATCCTGGCCTGCAACAGCTGGGACACCAGATTCAGGGAATTGCTATTTTGGCAATTAAATGTCACCCCAGAACAAAATATATGTTTTGGCGGACACTATTATATTTTGCCAGCCACAGCTGAAACCACTGATTTATGGTATTGCTATTTTGGCAATTGAATTTCACCCCAGAACAAAATATATGTTTTGAGGGACACTATGAATCTTGGCCTGCAACAGCTGGGACACCAGATTCAGGGTATTGCTATTTTGGCAATTGAATGTCACCTCCAGAACAAAATATATGTTTTGACGGACACTATGAAATCTTGGCCTGCACACAGCTGAAACACCAGATTCAGGGTATTGCTATTTTGGCAATTTGAATGTCACCCCAGAACAAAATATATGTTTTGGCGGACACTATGAAGCGTGGCCTGCAACAGCTGGGACACCAGATTCAGGGTATTGCTATTTTGGCAATTGAATGTCACCCCAGAACAAAATATATGTTTTTGCGGACACTATGAATCCTGGCCTGCAACAGCTGAGACACCAGATTCAGGGTATTGCTATTTTGGCAATTGAATGTCACCCCAGAACAAAATATATGTTTTGGCGGACACTATGAATCCTGCTCTGCAACAGCTGGGACACCAGATTCATGGTATTGCTATTTTGGCAATTGAATTTCACCCCAGAACAAAATATATGTTTTTGCGGACACTATAAATCCTGGCCTGCAACAGCTGGGACACCAGATTCAGGGTATTGCTATTTTGGCAATTGAATGTCACCCAGAACAAAATATATGTTTTTGGCGGACACTATTATATTTTGGCCAGTCACAGCTGAAACCACTGATTTATGGTATTGCTATTTTGGCAATTGAATTTCACCCCAGAACAAAATATATGTTTTGGCGGACACTATGAATCTTGGCCTGCAACAGCTGGGACACCAAATTCAGGGTATTGCTATTTTGGCAATTAAATGTCACCCCAGAACAAAATATATGTTTTGGCGGAAACTATTAATCTGGACCTGCAACAGCTGGGACACCAGATTCAGGGTATTGCTATTTTGGCAATTTAATTTCACCCCAGAACAAAATATATGTTTTGACGGACACTATGAAACGTGGCCTGCAACAGCTGGGACACCAGATTCAGGGTATTGCTATTTTGGCAATTGAATGTCACCCCAGAACAAAATATATGTTTTTGCGGACACTATGAAACGTGGCCTGCAACAGCTGGGACACCAGATTCAGGGTATTGCTATTTTGGCAATTAAATGTCACCCCAGAACAAAATATATGTTTTGGCGGACACTATTATATCTTGGCCTGCACACAGCTGAGACCACTAGATTCATGGTATTGCTATTTTGGCAATTGAATTTCACCCCAGAACAAAATATATGTTTTGGCGGACACTATGAATCTTGGCCTGCAACAGTTGGGACACCAGATTCAGGGTATTGCTATATTGGCAATTGAATTTCACCCCAGAACAAAATATATGTTTTTGCGGACAGTATGAATTCTGGCCTGCAACAGCTTAGACACCAGATTCAGGGTATTGCTATTTTGGCAATTGAATTTCACCCCAGAACAAAATATATGTTTTTGCGGACATTATGAATCCTGGCCTGCAACAGCTGGGACACCAGATTCAGGGTATTGCTATTTTGGCAATTGAATTTCACCCCAGAACAAAATATATGTTTTGACGGACACTATGAAACGTGGCCTGCAACAGCTGGGACACCAGATTCAGGGTATTGCTATTTTGGCAATTAAATGTCACCCCAGAACAAAATATATGTTTTGGCGGAAACTATTAATCTGGACCTGCAACAGCTGGGACACCAGATTCAGGGTATTGCTATTTTGGCAATTGAATTTCACCCTAGAACAAAATATATGTTTTCAGGGACACTATGAATCTTGGCCTGCAACAGCTGGGACACCAGATTCAGGGTATTGCTATTTTGGCGATTAAATGTCACCCCAGAACAAAATATATGTTTTTGCGGACACTATGAAACGTGGCCTGCAACATCTGGGACACCAGATTCAGGGTATTGCTATTTTGGCAATTGAATGTCACCCCAGAACAAAATATATGTTTTGACGGACACTATGAAACGTGGCCTGCAACAGCTGGGACACCAGATTCAAGGTATTGCTATTTTGGCAATTGAATTTCACCCCAGAACAGAATATATGTTTTTGCGGACACTATGAATCCTGGCCTGCAACAGCTGGTACACCAGATTCAGGGTATTGCTATTTTGGCAATTGAATGTCACCCCAGAACAAAATATATGTTTTGGCGGACACTATGAATCTTGGCCTGCAACAGCTGGGACAACAGATTCAGGTATTGCTATTTTGGCAATTGAATTTCACCCCAGAACAAAATATATGTTTTTGCGGACAGTTTGAATCCTGGCCTGCAACAGCTTAGACACCAGATTCAGGGTATTGCTATTTTGGCAATTGAATTTCACCCCAGAACAAAATATATGTTTTGACGGACACTATGAAACGTGGCCTGCAACAGCTGAGACACCAGATTCAGGGTATTGCTATTTTGGCAATTTAATGTCTCCCCAGAACAAAATATATGTTTTGACGGACACTATGAAGCGTGGCCTGCAACAGCTGGGACACCAGATTCAGGAGGTATTGCTATTTTGGCAATTGAATGTCACCCCAGAACAAAATATATGTTTTTGCGGACACTATGAATCCTGGCCTGCAACAGCTGGGACACCAGATTAAGGGTATTGCTATTTTAGCAATTGAATGTCACCCCAGAACAAAATATATGTTTTTGCGGACACTATGAATCCCGTCCTGCAACAGCTGGGACACCAGATTCAGGGTTTTGCTATTTTGGCAATTGAATTTCACCCCAGAACAAAATATATGTTTTTGCGGACACTATAAATCCTGGCCTGCAACAGCTGGGACACCAGATTCAGGGTATTGCTATTTTGGCAATTGAATGTCACCCAGAACAAAATATATGTTTTGGCGGACACTATTATATTTTGCAAGCCACAGCTGAAACCACTGATTTATGGTATTGCTATTTTGGCAATTGAATTTCACCCCAGAACAAAATATATGTTTTGGCGGACACAATGAATCTTGGCCTGCAACAGCTGGGACACCAAATTCAGGGTATTGCTATTTTGGCAATTAAATGTCAACCCAGAACAAAATATATGTTTTTGCGGACACTATGAATCCTGGCCTGCAACAGCTGGTACACCAGATTCAGGGTATTGCTATTTTGGCAATTGAATGTCACCCCAGAACAAAATATATGTTTTGGCGGACACTATGAATCTTGGCCTGCAACAGCTGGGACAACAGATTCAGGGTATTGCTATTTTGGCAATTGAATTTCACCCCAGAACAAAATATATGTTTTTGCGGACAGTTTGAATCCTGGCCTGCAACAGCTTAGACACCAGATTCAGGGTATTGCTATTTTGGCAATTGAATTTCACCCCAGAACAAAATATATTTTTTTACGGACACTATGAAACGTGGCCTGCAACAGCTGAGACACCAGATTCAGGAGTATTGCTATTTTGGCAATTGAATGTCACCCCAGAACAAAATATATGTTTTGACGGACACTATGAAACGTGGCCTGCAACAGCTGGGACACCAGATTCAGGGTATTGCTATTTTGGCAATTGAATGTCACCCAGAACAAAATATATGTTTTGGCGGACACTATTATATTTTGCCAGCCACAGCTGAAACCACCAGATTTATGGTATTGCTATTTTGGCAATTGAATGTCACCCCAGAACAAAATATATGTTTTGGCGGACACTATGAATCCTGGACCTGCAACAGCTGGGACACCAGATTCAGGGTATTGCTATTTTGGCAATTAAATGTCACCCCAGAACAAAATATATGTTTTGGCGGACACTATTATATCTTGGCCTGCAACAGCTGGGACACCACTGATTTAGTGGTATTGCTATTTTGGCAATTGAATTTCACCCCAGAACAAAATATATGTTTTTGCGGACACTATGAATCTTGGCCTGCAACAGCTGGGACACCAGATTCAGGGTATTGCTATTTTGGCAATTGAATGTCACCCCAGAACAAAATATATGTTTTGGCGGACACTATGAATCCTGGCCTGCAACAGCTGGGACACCACTGATTTAGTGGTATTGCTATTTTGGCAATTGAATTTCACCCCAGAACAAAATATATGTTTTGACGGACACTATGAATCTTGGCCTGCAACAGCTGGGACACCAGATTCAGGGTATTGCTATTTTGGCAATTGAATGTCACCCCAGAACAAAATATATGTTTTTGCGGACACTATGAAATCCTGGCCTGCAACAGCTGGGACACCAGATTCAGGGTATTGCTATTTTGGCAATTGAATGTCACCCCAGAACAAAATATATGTTTTGACGGACACTATGAAACATGGCCTGCAACAGCTGGGACACCAGATTCAGGGTATTGCTATTTTGGCAATTGAATTTCACCCCAGAACAGAATATATGTTTTGGCGGACACTATGAATCCTGGCCTGCAACAGCTGGGACACCAGATTCAGGGTATTGCTATTTTGGCAATTGAATGTCACCCCAGAACAAAATATATGTTTTGGCGGACACTATTATATTTTGCCAGCCACAGCTGAAACCACTGATTTAGTGGTATTGCTATTTTGGCAATTGAATTTCACCCCAGAACAAAATATATGTTTTGGCGGACACTATGAATCTTGGCCTGCAACAGCTGGGACACCAGATTCAGGGTATTGCTATTTTGGCAATTGAATTTCACCCCAGAACAAAATATATGTTTTTGCGGACAGTTTGAATCCTGGCCTGCAACAGCTTAGACCCCAGATTCAGGGTATTGCTATTTTGGCAATTGAATTTCACCCCAGAACAAAATATATGTTTTGACGGACACTATGAAACGTGGCCTGCAACAGCTGAGACACCAGATTCAGGGTATTGCTATTTTGGCAATTTAATGTCACCCCAGAACAAAATATATGTTTTGACGGACACTATGAAACGTGGCCTGCAACAGCTGGGACACCAGATTCAGGGTATTGCTATTTTGGCAACTGAATGTCACCCCAGAACAAAATATATGTTTTTGCGGACACTATGAATCCTGGCCTGCAACAGCTGAGACACCAGATTAAGGGTATTGCTATTTTAGCAATTGAATGTCACCCCAGAACAAAATATATGTTTTTGTGGACACTATGAATCCCGTCCTGCAACAGCTGGGACACCAGATTCACGGTTTTGCTATTTTGGCAATTGAATTTCACCCCAGAACAAAATATATGTTTTTGCGGACACTATAAATCCTGGCCTGCAACAGCTGGGACACCAGATTCAGGGTATTGCTATTTTGGCAATTGAATGTCACCCAGAACAAAATATATGTTTTGGCGGACACTATTATATTTTGCCAGTCACAGCTGAAACCACTGATTTATGGTATTGCTATTTTGGCAATTGAATTTCACCCCAGAACAAAATATATGTTTTGGCGGACACTATGAATCTTGGCCTGCAACAGCTGGGACACCAAATTCAGGGTATTGCTATTTTGGCAATTAAATGTCACCCCAGAACAAAATATATGTTTTGGCGGAAACTATTAATCTGGACCTGCAACAGCTGGGACACCAGATTCAGGGTATTGCTATTTTGGCAATTTAATTTCACCCCAGAACAAAATATATGTTTTGACGGACACTATGAAACGTGGCCTGCAACAGCTGGGACACCAGATTCAGGGTATTGCTATTTTGGCAATTGAATGTCACCCCAGAACAAAATATATGTTTTTGCGGACACTATGAAACGTGGCCTGCAACAGCTGGGACACCAGATTAAGGGTATTGCTATTTTGGCAATTAAATGTCACCCCAGAACAAAATATATGTTTTGGCGGACACTATGAATCTTAACCTGCAACAGCTGGGACACCAGATTCAGGGTATTGCTATTTTGGCAATTGAATTTCACCCCAGAACAAAATATATGTTTTTGCGGACACTATGAATCCTGGCCTGCAACAGCTGGGACACCAGATTCAGGGTATTGCTATTTTGGCAATTAAATGTCACCCCAGAACAAAATATATGTTTTGGCGGACACTATTATATTTTGCCAGCCACAGCTGAAACCACTGATTTATGGTATTGCTATTTTGGCAATTGAATTTCACCCCAGAACAAAATATATGTTTTGAGGGACACTATGAATCTTGGCCTGCAACAGCTGGGACACCAGATTCAGGGTATTGCTATTTTGGCAATTGAATGTCACCCCAGAACAAAATATATGTTTTTGCGGACACTATGAAACGTGGCCTGCAACAGCTGGGACACCAGATTAAGGGTATTGCTATTTTGGCAATTAAATGTCACCCCAGAACAAAATATATGTTTTGGCGGACACTATGAATCTTAACCTGCAACAGCTGGGACACCAGATTCAGGGTATTGCTATTTTGGCAATTGAATTTCACCCCAGAACAAAATATATGTTTTTGCAGACACTATGAATCCTGGCTTGCAACAGCTGGGACACCAGATTCAGGGTATTGCTATTTTGGCAATTAAATGTCACCCCAGAACAAAATATATGTTTTGGCGGACACTATTATATTTTGCCAGCCACAGCTGAAACCACTGATTTATGGTATTGCTATTTTGGCAATTGAATTTCACCCCAGAACAAAATATATGTTTTGAGGGACACTATGAATCTTGGCCTGCAACAGCTGGGACACGAGATTCAGGGTATTGCTATTTTGGCAATTGAATGTCACCCCAGAACAAAATATATGTTTTGACGGACACTATGAAACGTGGCCTGCAACAGCTGGGACACCAGATTCAGGGTATTGCTATTTTGGCAATTGAATTTCACCCGAGAACAGAATATATGTTTTTGCGGACACTATGAATCCTGGCCTGCAACAGCTGGGACACCAGATTCAGGGTATTGCTATTTTGGCAATTGAATGTCACCCCAGAACAAAATATATGTTTTGGCGGACACTATTATATTTTGCCAGCCACAGCTGAAACCACTGATTTATGGTATTGCTATTTTGGCAATTGAATTTCACCCCAGAACAAAATATATGTTTTGGCGGACACTATGAATCTTGGCCTGCAACAGCTGGGACACCAGATTCAGGGTATTGCTATTTTGGCAATTGAATTTCACCCCAGAACAAAATATATGTTTTTGCGGACAGTTTGAATCCTGGCCTGCAACAGCTTAGACACCAGATTCAGGGTATTGCTATTTTGCCAATTGAATTTCACCCCAGAACAAAATATATGTTTTGACGGACACTATGAAACGTGGCCTGTAACAGCTGAGACACCAGATTCAGGGTATTGCTATTTTGGCAATTTAATGTCACCCCAGAACAAAATATATGTTTTGAAGGACACTATGAAACGTGGCCTGCAACAGCTGGGACACCAGATTCAGGGTATTGCTATTTTGGCAATTGAATGTCACCCCAGAACAAAATATATGTTTTTGAGAACACTATGAATCCTGGCCTGCAACAGCTGGGACACCAGATTAAGGGTATTGCTATTTTGGCAATTGAATGTCACCCCAGAACAAAATATATGTTTTTGTGGACACTATGAATCCCGTCCTGCAACAGCTGGGACACCAGATTCACGGTTTTGCTATTTTGGCAATTGAATTTCACCCCAGGACAAAATATATGTTTTTGCGGACACTATAAATCCTGGCCTGCAACAGCTGGGACACCAGATTCAAGGTATTGCTATTTTGGCAATTGAATGTCACCCAGAACAAAATATATGTTTTTGTGGACACTATTATATTTTGCCAGTCACAGCTGAAACCACTGATTTATGGTATTGCTATTTTGGCAATTGAATTTCACCCCAGAACAAAATATATGTTTTGGCTGACACTATGAATCTTGGCCTGCAACAGCTGGGACACCAAATTATGGGTATTGCTATTTTGGCAATTAAATGTCACCCCAGAACAAAATATATGTTTTGGCGGAAACTATTAATCTGGACCTGCAACAGCTGGGACACCAGATTCAGGGTATTGCTATTTTGGCAATTTAATTTAACCCCAGAACAAAATATATGTTTTGACGGACACTATGAAACGTGGCCTGCAACAGCTGGGACACCAGATTCAGGGTATTGCTATTTTGGCAATTGAATGTCACCCCAGAACAAAATATATGTTTTTGCGGACACTATGAAACGTGGCCTGCAACAGCTGGGACACCAGATTAAGGGTATTGCTATTTTGGCAATTAAATGTCACCCCAGAACAAAATATATGTTTTGGCGGACACTATGAATCTTGACCTGCAACAGCTGGGACACCAGATTCAGGGTATTGCTATTTTGGCAATTGAATTTCACCCCAGAACAAAATATATGTTTTTGCGGACACTATGAATCCTGGCCTGCAACAGCTGGGACACCAGATTCAGGGTATTGCTATTTTGGCAATTAAATGTCACCCCAGAACAAAATATATGTTTTGGCGGACACTATTATATTTTGCCAGCCACAGCTGAAACCACTGATTTATGGTATTGCTATTTTGGCAATTGAATTTCACCCCA
>JAKVIS010005876.1:0-11340 GCA_033119425.1 Bufotes viridis | reverse complement strand
CTTCCTCATTTCCCTCCTGTTTTAGTGATTGAAATGCTTTCTTTTTGTCATTTTTCCTTTCTTTACAGTTCTATTTATCCACATTGGTTTCTTCTTGTTCCTTAACCTTTAATTCCCATCTGTTAGTTGTATTTTTTTCATAGTGGAAGCATTTAGGAACAACATCAACTTAGCTACGAAGGGAAACTATGTTAAGTTACAGAGCAGGGTCGCTGAGTGCTAAAGAACATAGTGCATATAAGTCACCAACGGTCTGCTGACGGCAGAGCCCAAACCTCCTCTGGCATTAAAGGGGCTCTGTCACCAAGATCAACCCTATTAAATCAGGCATATAGCCTGGAAGGGTTGATCTAGCTGAGTAAAACGATACTCGTCTTTTTTTGTAGGTGCAAATGAGGCATTGGAGCGCCAGGAGGCAGGCTTATGCAGTTTGAGCACCACTCCAGCGAACCTCCTGGTACTCAATACAGATGACTCCAGTGTTGAAAAAACACCCCCTCCCCTTAGATTGACAGGACTAGACCATCGCTGATTTCTTGTGCCTGCACACTGGGTCGATAGCACGGCACATGCACACCATGTCTTCTGCTGCTTGCCTTTATTTGCTTTGATGACTTAAACAGATCTGCTCTATAAATAACAGCTAATAATGTCATAAGCCACTGTGTGATGATGTGTCATGATGTCATGTCTTAAGGGATCTTTATAAAATATAATAATTAATCATTCCGCAATTAGCAAAATTTTTTGTCTCTATGTCATTGCACACACATATAGTGTTGCCATTCTTTTTATTGGAGCCTTTGAGCAATGCTGTCTGGCTGAAATTGTAACCTTGATGCCCCTGACTGCTAAGATTATGACTGCATATCAATAAAGAAGAAGAAGACATGAGGGCCATATGGACTTATCCAATAACACTGTTTGTACATGTATTTTGTCTAGATTTGGTCAAGGTCCTTCAGGTGGCTTTCGGGACATACAGTGTCCTCCTTGCTGTCAGTGTGTCCTATGGAGTGCTGTTGTCTGTTGTCCTTATGAAGAGAAACCTCTGCAAGTCCAAAAATGTTAAGGAAACCATCATTAATGATCAGCCCAGAGCAGAATAAGATAGCATCACCTAAAATCATGTTGTATTGGTCTGCTAAATTGTATTGTCAAATCATGCTAATGCTAAAATCATGTTTGTTCTGCAAGTTTAAAGGAGTTTTCTGGGATGTACTTGCTTACCTCGTGTACTTTTTCGCCATGCTTTTTTTTTCTTCAATTTGGACTCTCCTGACTTGTTTTCACGAGGTAAGCGAATTACTCTGGTTTGATTACATCCTGTTGCTGTAACCAACCAAACCCATGATGCACTGCTTCCTCTTTGCCACACCCCCAGCACTGACTATAACAACACCCAGCTAAGTTATAGCTCCTCCCACCCAGCTAGTTACACAGATACTCCCAGGGGCAGGCACAGACAGCAGAGGGCCCCTGTTCAAAGAATGTGCCTGCTCCCCCCAAACCACACATACAGACATAAACATATACATACCTCTTACACCCACTGACATCTCCTGTCATGCAGACGTTCTCTTTCCTCATCTTCTCTGTTTGACCCAGTTTGCCATGACAAATTCTTTCAGTTGCGTCTTGTCTCTGTAGAGCTTGTAACACAGACATGTTAGATTTCTCACTTTTTCCTTTAACACGTTGCCCACCTAGGACGGGAATTCTCGTCCTAACTGGCCGGTACTTACCGCACTAGGATGAGTATTCTCGTCCTAGGGTTGACCGGCTGTCCCACACGCGCTGCTGCGATCTCAGTCGGCCCCTGCTGTATCTGCCAGCTGACCGCGACATACAGGGGCCTTGAACAGGCATCGGGACTGCCAGCTATGGAAGCCTAGGAGATCCAGCCCCAGGGCTGTGTCTCCTAGGCAACTGTAAGGCCCCTTGCAGACGAGCATGTCCGGATTATATCCGTATGCGTTGCGGATGCGTTCAGTGAAAACTGCGCGATTTAGCAAACAAAGTCATTCAGTTTTGTTTGCGATCATGTTCAGTTGTTCAGTTTTTATCGCGCGGGTGCAATGCGATTTACTGCGTTTTGCACGCGCAGGATAAAAAACTCACAAACAACATCTATTAGCAACCATCCGTGAAAATGGCATCGCATCCGCACTTGCTTGCAAAAGCGATGCGTTTTTCATGCAGCCCCATTCACTTCTATGGGGCCAGCATTGCGTGAAAATCGCAGAATATAGAACATGCTGCGATTTTCACGCAATGCAAAAGTGATGCGTGAAAATCACCGCTCATGTACACAGACCCATTTAAATGAATGGGTCAGGATTCTGTGCGGGTGCAATGAACCCCTACCTAAAACAATCACCCAAAAAAGAAAAAAACTATGGCACTATGGAGACACTAAAACATGCTTTTTTTTTTTAAAAATGGTGTAAAACGTACAAAAAAAAAAAATATATGCATATTATGTATTGCCGCATCCGTAAGAACCTGATGTCTAAAAATATCACATGAACTAACCCCTCAGGTGAACACTGTAATTTTTTTTTAATAAAAACGGTGTAAAAAATGCAATTTTTTGTCACCTTACATCACAAAAAGTGTAATACCAAGCGATCAAAAAGTCATACGCACCCCAAAATATCCCCCACAGTGCCACCCAACAGAAATGTCCCCCACAGTAGTAATGTCCTCCACAGTGCTCCTACAGCAGTAATGTATGCCACGGTGTCCCTACAGCAGTAATGTCTGCCACAGTGCTCCTACAGCAGTAATGTCCCTCACAGTGCCCCACAGTAGTATTGTACAGTGCCCCTCCAATAATAAACCTCAGAGTGCTCTTCTCTCTCCTCAGTAATATCCACCACATTGCCCCCAGTAATGTCCCTCATAGTACTCATACCCCTCTTGTGTAATGTCCCCAAAGTGCCCCTTCTGGATTATGTCCCAACAGTGGGCACTGAAAAAAAGGTAAAAAACTAACACTCACATATGTCCTGTTCACCGGCTTTTACGATGCATCCTACAACATCTTCTGTTCTGTGGCCTGGGATGCAGGTGGCCAAGCGCATCACTTCTTTGTGTCCAGGCGCAGGCGGGCGTGATGATGTTACCATGCACGCCTGCATCGGGTGCGATGATGTCACCATGCATGCTGGCATTTACTACCTCATAGACTATGTTTGAGGCCTATGAGGCTTATCAACAAGGCAGGGAACTGTCGGCACCCGTTCCCCACCACAGTATTTAACTGCAGCGCAGCAATGGGTCTAGTCGCAATTGGCGACAAGACTAAAAGTCTTTTCACCATTTGCAATCTTTTTGTCACATTGGCGACCATTTTGGTTGTGATCTGGAGCACTGGAATGGGCCCCCTCCCATGCTGGGCCCCTGTGCAGCTGAACCGGTTGCACATGCGGTATATGTGCCCCTGGACACTCCCCTTTCTCTGCCCTGTCCATGGAGATCATAGGAAATAAAACAGAGTTACATGGACATGGTCATGTCACCACAGCCCAATAAGGAAAATAGTAGCAATAAAGGTAAAACAAATACATTACATACAGCGACCTTCATAAATGATTATTTTAAAGGATGTTGAGGCAAACCGTTAATTTCTAATTTATATTTCTAATTTCAAATGTTTTATACTTATGCAAACAGAAAGAAATGCAATGTAGCTGCCTAGGAACATATTTTGGAATATTTGGTTATTGTGAATATATGATGTGTATGACATTTGCAAGGCATACTGAGGTTATATGGGGGATGTGGTACCTTTATTACAGCAATGGACATCAATACCAGCACAGTTGTAATACATTTAATTATCATTTAAAGTTTTATTATTTTTAACTTTTTATAGCCTGTATAACTTATGCGACATGCAAATTGGGAGCTTGACTGAAATAAATACCAATACAACGTTCTAAGTTTTTTTTTTTTTATAGTTTTATACAGTGTTAAATCAAATGCCCATAACCCAACCCTCTCTACCTTTTCCATTTTCCCTTAGGAACTTAAGAAGTATAAGAGCATGAAATGGGGTAGACAAAATTGTGATTTGTTCTTTGGAGGGCCATGCAGTTTAATGCCCAGCCCCCTCAACTGTTGTAGTCTGTCTCAGTACCAGGCATTCCACAAACTTAATGGGGTCGTGGGGTTTGTAAAAATATATTCAAATTCCCTTCTAGCAGTTGACAAATGGCAGTTGTCAAAACCTTTAATTTGGTTAAAGCCCTTTACTTCTTCCCTGCTGTTGTGAGCTGTAGATGCAAGTAGAGAAAGACATTGAAAACTATTTAATTATTTATCTAAAAAAAGAATTTACAAACTGTGGGGGAAATGTATCAAACTGGTGTAAAGTTGAACTGGCTTAGTTGCCCATAGAAACCAATCAGAGTCCACCCTTCATTTCAAAGCTCAGTTTGATAACTATCCCCCTGTTTGTCTCTAAAGGGAACCTATTTACTATAGTTGTGTGATTACAGCAACATCTGCATTGTTTCAGAGAGGTCTAACCACCCAAGTTTACTAACAGGAGTAAAATGTAGGCTAATGGATTTGGAGACACAGTTACTAGGCTGCAGTTTCACTGTACCCTTAACATGGCAGACAATGATAACAATTGCTGAACGGTGAATGGAAAGGCTCCTCATGAATATCTCAGAATGTTTTATTCTTCACTGGAGGTGCACTAAATTAAGTGTTCCTCAAAGAGATCGAGGAGAAGTAGTCAAATGTCCAAAGAAAAGTAGAATGAATCCCTTCATCCAGACCACCACAAGATGCATGGAAGTCCTGGGGCACTTTAAACTTGTGAGAGATACAGAAGAAATAAAGCATTTGATAAAAACATAAGACTTTATTCAATCTTCTTCTTAAATCTATTGGAGGAACACAAGGATCTCCAGTCAAATGTCCATCCTATGATCATTACTTTTTTCTCACTATAGTCTGGGTTCCAGAATCATTTACATACATATGAATGATATAAGCAGGTCATCAGTATGTTATCAATGGGGGTCTGACACTCGGGACCACCGCTGATCAGATGTTTAAGAAGGCACCGGAGCTCCTTAGAGCGCTGTGCCCTTCTCACAGCTTTCCCTAGGCCAGTGACGTCACGTTTATCAGTCATGTGACCTAGGCGCAGCTCAGCCCCATTGGTAAGCTGCGAGAGGGCCGCAGCACTGATGCCTTTTAAAACAATTGATCGGTGGGGGTCCCGGGTGTTGGACCCCAACAATCAGATACTGATGATGACTTATCCAGAGTATAGGGCATCATTTAAAAAGTGTTGGAAATGTTGTCTTAATATAATTCTGCATGAAAACCTTCATAATTGACTTACCTCAAAAATGCTCTATTCCCCATGAGAAAGAGTATGTCCATTGAAAAAGGATACACACCCTGAGCTATGATAGGAAGAGCTGCAACAGAAAAGACACACCCCCTGAGATAGGACACCCCCTTAGAAAGGACACACCTTTTGAGCTGCCAGCCTGAAAAGAATGTAGCAGAACAGCTGGACCAATGAATGGAAAGATCGCTGGATCCATATGAAGTACAGGGCTGTTCTAGCTTTAGCTTTGTTATAAAGTTAGAAAGAGATTGTCATCGTACTATATCATTTTCATTTTTTACATCAATCATGACATAACCCTTTTAGAGTCTCCAATGGTGAGACTGTTATGGGCTTCACTATTGGTCAGTCCATGCCAGTTTTTTAAATGACCTCATTTGATCTTAAAGTTTTGTTTCCTGTACTTTAAAATAAGCCCAAAATGAGTCAGTTATGTTCTTAAAGCAGAAGTTAGTTCTACAAGAGATATCCCAAGCTGCACTTTACCAACAAATCTGGGGCATATCGGCAGGGAGGCTTGTCTCACAGTTTGAGAAACAATACTTTATAACTAGAGATGAGCGAATGAAAGTTGACAAAGTGTAATTCGATCCGAATTGCAGGAAAAATTCGATTTGCACCGAATCCGAATTTCCTCATGCTTCGTGGTAACTAGAGATGAGCGAATTTTTTAAAAATTCGGTTCGATCCGAATATATTCACAGCAAATTACATTAAAAAACTACTATTTCCTGTCTGCTAAGAGCCTTTATAGGGTTGTATAACACTGTGCCTTGCAGTAACACGCATAGGGAGTCTGCTGTGGTAGTGAAAATTCTGTAAGTCAGTATGACATGCAGATGACAGGCGTTGCTCTTAGAATCACTGCACAGTTTACTTATTTGGGCAGTCACGGGGCCAAAACTGACCAAATAACTTAAGTATGAACTCAGCCTTACAGGTCGATGTTAGCACCAAGAAGAAGCGCACTCCTTTTACACCGTCGTCAGCTGATTCCACATAGATGTCTACAGAACCTGTTCTATTAAACGCTTATACAAGTAGAGTCCCCCTGACAGAGTGGAGAGGGTGTCAGCAGTAAGTTTGTGTTGACATCACTGATCAATTTGGCCTTCCTCTGATCCCCCCAAAAAAGGAACCTGTCTGTGGGGAACCTGCCTTTACTCGGTCTGCATTTGGTCAGTAATTCTTCAGTATTGCTAATACCAAAAAAACAGGAGTGGATCCAAAACAGAGATGACACGTGAATGGAATATTTGTATGTCTTCTGTGTTTTGTACCCACTCCTGCTTTTGGCTACCAAATCACGGGGGAGAAAATTATTTACCAAACAGGACATTAAAACACAGAAAATACAACACAGAAGGGGCAAAACCACAAAATATAAAAGACAAATTGAAAAAAAAAAAGTGCTTTATCAACGATAATGGATTGATGACCAGTGTCGGGGTGACCACGATGGTAATGCATATTGATCATGAAATGTATGGGGTTATGGCTGATAACTGGAGGACAGTCCAGCAAACAAGCCAGCTCATTCCTACAGTGCAGGCTACACAATCACAGCTGGAAGGTAACTGGTCGGTACAGACAACACCCGAAAATCTTCATAAATAAGCCTTAGTATGTGCAGTTCTCACAGCCGCTGTAACAGAACGGTAAGAAGCAGTATAACATGTAGTAAGCCCTGCAGGGATAATGTCTAAGACATGTACAGTAGGACGTCCGGGTGGTCCCGAACATTGTGGCCAAGGTCCGAGATGAGAGTTGTCGATTTGTGTTCAATACTGGATATTATTGATGGCCAGCTCTGTGATGAATCCCAGAACTCAGATTAGATAGTCCTTACTGAGGAACTTCACTTTTTCTTCACAATGCGCTGATGCCACAGATGCCGCCATCTTGACTAGCTGGGTTGCTGCTGATAAGTGTATTCTAAAGTGTCTGAAGAAATGCGAGTAAAGACATTGGAATAAATTGTCCACTTCCTCCAATGTGACCTCGTCCTTTGATTTATGAATATCATTCCATAAAGTCTTGAAGTCCTCTGCATGGATGGCATAAAAAATGTCCATGCGAGGTTCGACAGCCGCAGAGAAAACAAGCTCTGTGGCCGGCACTGATCCAGACATGTCATACCCAGTCCACATCGCTACTAGCCACATAAGGTCCTGAGTAGAGATGAGGGAACACCTGGAAGTTCGGGTTCGGGAAGTTTGGCCGAACTTCCCGAAAATGTTCGGGTTCGGGATCCGAACTCGACCCGAACTTTATCCCGAACCCCATTGAAGTCAATGGGGACCCGAACTTTTAGGCACTAAAAAGGCTGTAAAATAGTCCAGGAACGGGCTAGAGGGCTGCCTGGACTACGGGATGAACAACATAATTCCACTGCTTCATGTCTTGGAAAAAATGCTGGTAAATCTGGCTCGTCAGGGGAATGAAGACGTGGCTCCTAGATCTCACGGCCACATGAGCCCTGTGGGGGCTGAACTGGAGGAGGAGGAGGACATTGGAGCATAAGCAATGTGTAGCAAAATGGGTGGTTTTTATATATACAGTAGGTCACAGGAGAGGAGGAGCAGGAGCATCCAGAGGAGCTACAGGGCGACGAGGAAGACGAGGCAGAGGACCCAGACACACTATGGCAGTATGCAGTGGAGATGGAGGCAGGGAGTCCCTCCGAGTCATTTTCACAAATGGCCCGATTTATGCTCATTTGCTTGCATAGTGACAGCCGAATTGTCAGCATTCGGCAGAGGGATGACTTCTGGCTCTTCACCTTGATGGACCCTTGCTACCGTTCCAAAATGGGGGTCTTTTTCACACATTCTGAGAGGGAGGACAAATTGAACTACTATAGAGACATCCTACATAGTCAGTTGGCCGCTGCCATCCTCTCGCCCTCTGCTCTCACGTCTCACTGCTATGGCTGCTGGGGAGGGGTGGGGTAGCAGGAGCAGTACCAGCTCTAACAGCAGCAGCCTGAGTTTAGAGTTGCTGATAAGCAGCTTTCTTAACCCGCCTAGTTATGAAACTACTCACCAGCAGCAGCAGCTAGACCTGGAGCAGTATCTGAACCAGCAGGTAGTGGCATACTTGGACAGCACCCTGCCACCCCACTTTGAAGATCCGCTGTACTACTGGGCAGCCAAACTGCATTTGTGGCAGAGTTTGCCCTGGAAAAGCTGTCATGCCCGGCCAGTAGTGTGAAATCAGAGCTGGTGTTTAGTGCGGCAGGAGCCATAGTTACCCCAAAAAGAACTCGTCTGTCCACCCAAAATGTGGAGATGACCTTTGTCAAGATGAATCAGGCATGGATCAGCCAGGATTTCCACCCACTAATGCCTGATGCATCAGACTAGATCATCCATGGTTCCACACCAACACTTTGACAAAAGATACCGGTTTCTTCTGGTTCCCTGCCTCAGCTACTATTCTGATGCTGCCACCCGCCTGATGCCACACATCTGATGCCAAGTGCTCAGATCCCACTCTATCAACAGGTCACTCTGTGGCCTCCTCATGCTGCTGCTGCCATCTCCACACTGTCATTGTGCCACACTGTGGCCTGCTCCTGATGCTGCTGCTGACAACTCCACACTCTGTCATTGTGCCACTCTGTGGCCTCCTGATGCTGCTGCCACCACCACACTGTCATTGTGTCACTCTGTGTGCTCCTCCTGATGCTGCTGCCACATCCAGACTCTGTCATTGGGACGCTCTGTGCTCTCCTCATGCTGCTTCCACCTCACCGCTATGTCATTGGGCCACTCTGTGCTCTCCTCATGCTGTTCCCACCCTCCCCACTTCATGACTGGGCCACTATTTCGCCTTTCGGCCTGGCTGACATCATCAATCATTTAACCCTTCTTCTGATCTGTCAGAAGGAAGGAAAAATGATACGCACAACGGATCCTGTCTATGTAACAGCTGTAAGGCCTACATGACATGGTCCCTATTTTGCATCAGAAGACTTGCAAATATTCGATTCACGTGTCATCTCTGTTTTGGATCCACTCCTGTTTTTTTTGGCTTTAGCGATACTGATGGATTACTGACCAAATGCTGACCGTGTGAAGGCGGATGCTCAACAGACAGGATCCGTTTTTTGGGGGTTATTGTTCTGATGGATCAGAGGAAGGGCAAAATAATCAGTGACGTCAACACAAACTTACTGCTGACACCCAGTCCACTCTGTCTACTTGTATAAGCTTTTAATAGAACAGGTTCAGTAGAAATCTATGTTGAATCAGTGAATTGTCGCCTGTCATCTACATGTCATACTGACTCACATTATTATTTCACTACCACAACAGACTCCCTATGCGTGTTACTGCAAGGCACAGTTTTCTACACCACTATAAAGTCTCTCTGCAGCCAGGAAATAGCTGATTTTAACGCGATTCGCCACGAATAAATTCAGATTGAACCAAATTTTTTCAGAAAATTCGCCAAACTGGCCGGATCAAATTTTTTAGAAATTCGCTCAACTCTACTTACTGTATAACCCATTGACCTGGCCTCTTAAATATTAGATTTAGTGTTGAACGAATCAAACTCCACGAAGTGGACTTTGATCCGAATTTCAGGGAACATTCAATTCCCTGCGAAGCCGAATTTCCTCATGCTTTATGACAGTGAATCGATTTTCCCCGAATGACGGTAAAAAAATAAATAAAAAAAATCATACTCATCTTATCCATTTGCCCGCGATGGGTCGGCTGCCACCATCTTGACTGAAGATCTCGCCTGAAATCCCGTGCACGGTGACATATGATGTCACCACGCTGGCCAACGGGCCGTGCGAGATTTTGCGCATCTTAAATCACATGGAAGGAATAATGCAAGTCACCCGTACATACTAAATGGTAAAACACTCAGTAACACTGACATGGAAAAGGATCTAGGAATTTATATAAATAACAAACTAAGCTGTAAAAACCAGTGTCAGGCAGCTGCTGCTAAGGCCAATAAGATAATGGGTTGCATCAAAAGGGGCATAGATGCCCGTGATGAAAATATAGTCTTACCACTTTATAAATCACTGGTCAGACCACACATGGAGTACTGTGTACAGTTCTGGGCTCCCGTGAACAAGGCAGACATAGCAGAGCTAGAGAGGGTTCAGAGGAGGGCAACTAAAGTAATAACTGGAATGGGGCAACTACAGTACCCTGAAAGGGTATCAAAATTAGGGTTATTCACTCTAGAAAAAAGACGACTGAGGGGAGATCTAATAACTATGTATAAATATATGAGGGGTCAGTACAAAGATCTCTCCCATCATCTATTTATCCCCAGGACTGTGACTGTAACGAGGGGACATCCTCTGCGTCTGGAGGAAAGAAGGTTTGTACACAAACATAGAAAAGGGTTCTTCACGGTAAGAGCAGTGAGACTATGGAACTCTCTGCCTGAGGAGGTGGTGATGGTGAGTACAATAAAGGAATTCAAGAGGGGCCTGGATGTATTTCTGGAGTGTAATAATATTTCAGGCTATAGCTACTAAAGATGGGTCGTTGATCCAGGGAGTTATTCTGACTGCCTGATTGGAGTCGGGAAGGATTTTTTTCCCCTTAAGTGGGGAAAATTGGCTCTACCTCACAGGGTTTTTTTGCCTTCCTCTGGATCAACTTGCAGGAAACAGGTCGAACTGGATGGACAAAAGTCTTTTTTCGGCCTTATATACTATGTTACTATGTTACTATGTTACTTAAATCAAGATGGCAGCGGCTGGCTCTTCGTGAGAAAATGCTTGAGGTATGATTTATCTTTTAATTTTTTTATTTTACACTGTACTATTGCTATCAGATGCTGCAATCAGCTATGAACATGGCATCTGAGGGGTACAATGAGGTGGGGTGGCGCAATCGTCGCTCTCTGTCATTGCACCCAATGCTTACACAATTTTTTGTAAAATTGGCAGAATTTTTAATTATTTTGCTCATATCTAATTA
>JAKVIS010005875.1:0-11298 GCA_033119425.1 Bufotes viridis | reverse complement strand
GGCTTGTGAAAATGGGAGTGGGTATATACTATTTATAGTGTGCAAAAATGAACCATAAGGAACCTAAAATGTTTAGATGGGTGGTGGAGGTTTCTGTGAAGATGAAGACATTTATGATGGCGTGAAAGCTATATTTGGGGTGGCCAAGCCATATCGATGGAGGGGATATAATGGTGTGGAGAAATTCTTATGAAGCTAAGGGGCAATGGATAGATTGAAATGGACCAGAGCTAAACGGGTGATAGTGTGTTGAGGGTGGAGTTAGGCAGATTGACAATGTAGGTTGGAAGGTGAAATGGGGATTGATGTGGTACTATAGTTGGGCTGATGGTATGAGGGGGTTGTACTGTTTGGAGGAAGGAGATAGCTGGGGTACTGTTGCCTGCTGGTAGGATTGTGATGGATGGAAAGTGAGAAGAAGGTGTTTGTTTCCAGAAACATTGGTTCTCCAAACTTTCGTTGAGTCTGTGAGGTTCGAAAGTATGAAGCTTGGAAGATACAGAACATCTTAAGCGTCTCTGGAGGGTCCTGTGTCTGTCCGGACAGCTGGCTTCGATGCGTTCAATGGGAGTGATGGACACTTTTGAGGGATCCTTATCGTGAACGGCCAGGTGGTGTCTGGAGACATTATATTTTAGGTAACCTTTAGTGATGTTAACCCTATGTTTGTGCTAATGCGTCCCTAAGGGCTTGGATAGTCCGGCCGACATACTGTAAACCGCATTCACATTCCAACAGATATATCATGCAGGAAGTGGAGCAGTTAATGAAGTTTTTGATCTGGAATTCTTCGCGGTGATGTTACTTTTAAACATTCTGGTCCTGTTGGAAATGTTGGTGCAACATTTGCACATTGTATGGCAGCATTTGAAGCTGCCAACAGGATCTGGATACCAACTGATCTTGTGGGTGGAGGCCGCTTTCCTCTTTTTAATTTACTCGGGCCAGAACGTTCTTTAAAGTTCTTGCTCTTCTGAATGTAATCTGTGGTATTTGTGGCATATTGGGTTTTAGATAGGGGTCGATTGTTAAGATGTGCCAGTGTTTCGCCAGGATTCCCTCAGGGTTCTGTGGTTGGGGTTGTAGGTGGTGATAAGCGATGTTTTGTACTTTTTGGAGTCTTCTGTCTCTCTTGGTTTTTGTTGGCCTCCAGGATTCTTCCTGGCTTAAAGCTGTATTCCCATCTTGCTAAATCAGCCTGAGCTGCAGTTACAGCAGAATTCACTTCCTGGTTTTCTGCTTCTAAAGCTGGGCAGGGCTTAGGCAGCTAGAGTGAAGGCTTGCCACGCCTCCCTATTACCTCACACTGAGAGCTGAGTCCGCTAAACTCTACTTATCATGTACTGATCCTGAGTTATATCCTGTATTATACTCCAGAGCTGCACTCAATATTTAGCTGGTGGAGTCACTGTGTACATACATTACTTATCCTGTACTGAACCTGAGTTATATCCTGTATTATAATCCAGAGCTGCACTCACTATTCTGCTGGTGCAGTTACTGTGTACACATATTACTTATCCTATACTGATCCTGAGTTACATCCTGTATTAGACCTCAGAACTATACTCACTATTCTGCTGACTGTCATTGAAAACAGGGAGTCATTCCTTTATCAGATGACTGTGCAGTGCCTGGGATAATTATGACACCTCGCAGACTATGAGTCAAAAAAGCTCTTTGCAGATACTGAACAAGCAGGGAAATTTCTACCTGAAGTCTACAGAACTGTGAATATGTATTATTTTTACCTGTATTTCCTTCCATCCACATTCTAATGAGCAGTGCAGTCAGGAGGAGAATAAAGAAGATGTACAGCTTGTATTCTGCAGACGGCAGTCAGGAATATGAAGATACCCAACAAAACTAGGAGAATCCAATGTTCTCAGTGTAGGATCTGCCATTAAAGGCCAAGCTCTAACGAGATGCATGGAGCTCAGATATGGGGTGTTGTTTGGTAGAGGCCTCACAGACTGTACCTAGGGACCTTGTACATGCAGAGAATGCTCTCCACATAGTAGCCTCTCTATAGTCAAAAGAAGAAGTTTTCTCTTTCTGTAAAGCTGCTATTTTCTTGGTCAGGAAATGTAAAGCACCAATGACCACATGGTTGCCACCATGTCCCACGCTGATACAGGGACAGTCACAAGCAGCTCCTCACCTCAGCTTCCTGGATTCTTATGTTTATGATACACGGAATGGCCTGTTTCCTGAGAGAACACTTGACCAAACCACCACAGTGGAAATTAAGTATAAAATGGTCATCAGAAAATGACCTAATGTTCAGGTCAATCTTTCACACTGAGCCTAGTTATCAATCCAACGACACTTCTTGTTCTGTACAGATCACTTTTCAGCAGTCATCTCATTATCATTAAAAGATGCATTATAACGAAAGATATGGTCCATATCGGAAGAGATGACAAAGTGAGGGGTAGGTGGAGCGTCCTTAAAAATGATTTCAGGGATTTAGGTCAAAAGCTTACGGCAAGTACCTCAAAGGTAGTATTTTCCAAGATATTGCCTGTACCAAGAGCCACACAAGAAAGGCAGTGGGAGATTAGGGAGGTTAACAAGTGACTCAAGAACTGGTGTAGGAAGGAGGGGTTTGGGTTACTGGAGAACTGGGCCGACTTCTCTGTCGGCTACAGGCTCTATCAGTAGGGACGGGCTGCACCTCAACGGGGAAGGGGCAGCTGTGTTGGGGAGAAAGATGGCGAGAAGGTTGGAGGAGTGTTTAAACTAGGGACTGGGGGAGGGTACTTACGTTATAGGGGGAAGATAGTGCAGATAGATACCGGGGGCAAGGTAGTAGGACTGGGGGAGGAATGGAAGGAGGGATTAAAACAGTTCAGAAGGAAAGGTGTAGGGTTAAAAATATACAAAAACCTCTTAATTATATGTACACTAATGCCAGGAGCCTGACTAACAAAACTGGGGAACTGGAATTACTGATGTGTGAGGAGGACTATGACATAGTGGGAATAACTGAGACATGGCTGGATGACAGCTATGACTGGGCAGTTAATGTACAGGGTTACAGTCTGTTTAGAAAGGATCGTCAAAACCGGAGAGGGGGAGGGGTCTGTCTCTATGTAAAGTCGTGTCTAAATCCCGTAATTCGAGAATACATCTCTGAGGGACATGAACATGTGGAGTCACTGTGGGTAGAGATACATGGAGCCAAAAACAATAATAAATTACTAATAGGAGTTTACTATAAACCAACTAATATACCAGAGTCCACAGAAAATGTATTGCTAAATGAGATAGATAAGGCTGCAAATCATAATGAAGTCGTTATTATGGGGGACTTCAACTACCCAGATATAGACTGGGAAACTGAAAGCTGTACATCCCATAAAGGAAACAGGTTCTTGGCAATAACCAAAGACAATTGCCTTTCCCAACTGGTTCAGGACCCGACTAGAGGGACAGCCATACTGGACTTAGTATTAACCAATAGACCTGATAGAACAACAGATGTGCAGGTTGGGGGACACCTGGGAAATAGTGACCATAAAGTAATAACCTTCCAATTATCCTTCAAAAGAGCATTTCTACAGGGAGGAACAAAAATACCAAACTAAAGCTAAATTTAGCCAACTAAAAGCTAAATTTAGCCAACTAAGCGAGGCCATAGGCCTAACTAACTGGGACAAAGTCCTCAAAAACAAAAATACAGCCACAAAATGGGAGATCTTTAAAAAATCCTAAATTCTCATTGGGAGAGGTACATACCGTATGGGAATAAAAGGTTACGGAACAAAAAGAAACCAATGTGGATAAATAGAAATGTAAAGAAAGCAATAAATGACAAAAGAAAGCATATAAATCACTAAAACAGGAGGGTAGCGAGGAAGCACTGAAAAACTATAAGGAAAAAAATAGAACATGTAAAAAACAAATAAAAGCGGCCAAACTAGAGACCCAGAGATTAATTGCCAAAGAGAGTAAAACTAACCCTAAAGTTTTCTTCAATTATATAAATGTTAAAAAGTATAAATCTGAAGGTGTCGGCCTTTTAAAGAGTAATGAAGGGGGAGTTGCAGAGAGCGATGAGGAGAAAGCAAAGCTGTTAAATATTTCTTTCTCCAATGTATTCACTGAGGAAAATAAACTGTCAGATGAAATGCTGAATGTAAAAATTAATCCCCATTAAAAGTGCCCTGTCTGACCCAGGAAGAAGTACAACAGCGACTTAAAAAGATTAAAATAGACAAATCGCCAGGACCGGATAGCATACACCCCCGTATCCTAAGGGAATTAAGTAATGTCATAGCCAGACCCTTATTTCTGATATTTGCAGACTCTATACGGACAGGGAATGTCCCACAGGATTGGCACATAGCAAATGTGGTGCCAATATTCAAAAGGGTCCAAAACAGAGCTTGGAAACTATAGGCCGGTAAGTTTAACATCTGTTGTGGGGAAACTGTTTGAAGGTTTTATGAGAGATGCTATCTTAGAGGATCTCAATGGAAATAAGCAAATAACGCCATATCAGCATGGCTTCATGAGGGATCGGTCATGCCAAACAAATTTAATCAGTTTCTATGAGGAAGTAAGTTCTAGACTTGACAGCGGCGAATCAATGGATGTCGTATATCTGGACTTCTCCAAAGCATTTGACACTTTACCACATAAAAGGTTAGTATATAAAATGAGGATGCTTGGACTGGGAGAAAATGTCTGTAAGTGGGTAAGTAACTGGCTGAGTGACAGAAAACAGACTGTGGTTATTAACGGTACACACTCAGATTGGGCAACTGTCAATAGTGGGGTACCTCAGGGGTCAGTACTGGGCCCTATTCTTTTCAATATATTTATTAATGATCTTGTAGAAGGCTTGCATAGTAACATATCAATTTTTGCAGATGACACTAAACTGTGCAAAGTAATTAACGCTGAAGAGGACAATATACTGCTACAGAGGGATCTGGTAATATTGGAGGCTTGGGCAGATAAGTGGCAGATGAGGTTTAACACTGACAAATGTAAAGTTATGCACATGGGAAGGAATAATGCAAGTCACCAGTACATACTAAATGGTAAAACACTCGGAAACACTGACATGGAAAAGGATCTAGGAATTTTAATAAACTGCAAACTAAGCTGCAAAAACCAGTGTCAGGCAGCTGCCGCCAAGGCCAATAAGATAATGGGCTGCATCAAAAGGGGCATAGATGCCCGTGATGAGAACATAGTCCTACCACTTTACAAATCGCTAGTCAGTGTACAGTTCTGGGCTCCTGTGAACAAGGCAGACATAGCAGAGCTGGAGAGGGTTCAGAGGAGGGCAACTAAAGTAATAACTGGAATGGGGCAACTACAGTACCCTGAAAGGTTATCAAAATTAGGGTTATTCACTTTAGAAAAAGACGACTGAGAGGAGATCTAATAACTATGTATAAATATATCAGGGGGTCAGTACAGAGATCTCTCCCATCATCTATTTATCCCCAGGACTGTCACTGTGACGAGGGACATCCTCTGCATATGGAGGAAAGAAGGTTTGTACACAAACATAGAAGAGGATTCTTTACGGTAAGAGCAGTGAGACTATGGAACTCTCTGCCTCAGGAGGTGGTGATGGTGAGTACAACAAAGGAATTCAAGAGGGGACTGGATGTATTTCTGGAGTGTAATAATATTACAGGTTATAGCTACTAGAGATGGGTCGTTGATCCAGGGAGTACTTCTTTCGCCTGGATCAACTAGCAGGATGACAGGCCGAACTGGATGGACAGATGTCTTTTTCGGCCTTATGTACTATGTTATGTACTATGTTACTATATCTATATATAGATAACACAAAGTCCACCATTTGCAACAGGTGATGTCACAGCTTATCTACTCCCCCTCCTGTACAATGACACTTGCACAAGTCACAGAGCATGCCCACAAGATTCTTCCATAGACATCAATGACCAACGTCTGTTCATTGTGTTCATGGTTTATGTGGCTGCTATAAAGCAAATATCTAAATCCTGGTGACAGCAACTCCGGCAAGATCATCGACCCCATAATCAGTGATTTGCCTTATTGCCCGGCAGTCCAGAAGCTCTTTTTCTGAGCGCGCTCTGATGTTCCTGGAGAGCTGTCAAGTACAGTTGTCACAGCCTCGGTGTTGTGTGCGGGACACGTTTGCCGTGCATGCCGGTTGCCAGGGGCAACATATGTTTTTTGGCGTTTATATTCTTTGCTCCCCTTCTCTTAGTTCCTTCCCTGTCTGGTGCTTGAGAGGTTTACTTCCTTGCTGGGTGTGGCCACTAGGGTTTTATTACCTGTGGCTCCCTACCTGGAGGGAGTTGTACTTTAGCTGTGGTTGGTGCTGGAGCTCTGCTGCAGTCCTGGGCATGCCCAGTCATTGAGGGTTACCTAGTGGGACATACTGTCACGGTGGGGAGTGGGGGAAACCCTCCACGTACAATGTCTGAGAAACAGGTATGTGACTAGGCCAAGAAACCAGGATAGGGAAGATGAATACCTCCTATGCAACCCTCATCCTAGCCCTGAGCTCCTGACTGTATGAGCCACCCTCATAGGTAGGGGGGCTCATACCCATGAACCTGGGCCCTACAGACCCTATCAATCCCTAAAATATGGTCAGGAATGAGAGACGACTGGTTCATCCCAACCACGGATGAACCAGAGTCTCCCACAGGCCTAGTAACAAATACTGGAAAGATAGCCAAGTGGAATGGCAGGTAAGTATCAAGTGGCAGGGATAACCACTGAACCAAGAACCCCGGAATACACGGTAACTTACCTGCCACAGCTGCTGGAAGGAACAGTAGAAGACCACACCAAGGTGAACTGGAACCCATGCAAACGTACTGGCATCAGAACACAATGCCGGACTCAGTACGTACTGACACACATAGGAACCAGCACTCCAGCAACTGCACACTGACTTGACTTCTGGTTCACCCCTCCGGGAACCATCAAGCCCACTTCCACAGGCACAACACACCGGGAAAAGCCTTGTATTCAAGCAGGACATAACACACCAACAGACCAGACATGAAACAACAAGACATTCACCACACCCAGAACATAAAGCCAAACCAAACAACACAGGAAAGGTAGGGGAACATGGAAGATACATAAGGAAGACATCGCTGGAGACATCGCTATCCCACTAGGTGACCCTCAAGGACTGGGCAGCTGGAAATGCTCGGGACTAGAGCAGAGCTCCAGCACCAACCTCAGCTGAAGTACAACTCCCTCCAGCCAGTGAGCCCCAGGTAATAAAATCCTAGTGGCCACACCCAGCAAGGAAGTAAACCTCTCAAGCACCAGACAGGAGAGGAACCAGGAGAAGGGGAGCAAAGCACATACAAGCCAAAAACCACACGTTGCCCCTGGCAACCGGCATGCACGGCAAACGTGTCACGCACGCAACACCGAGGCCATGACAACAGTATGTTCTAGATTTCCCACTTCTCACCAATAGAGATAATGTTAGTCAAAAGTGAAGCTTTATTTAAAATAAAAAAAGTATGAACTTTCCGATTATGGAATGCTTCATGACATTTTTATTAATTAGGGCAAGGCAGATATGAGGGACATTAAAAGGAGACATTCGTTTAGTCGGCCGGGTTGTGGACTATATACATTATTTCCATGTCCTGGTGGTCTGGTATGTATGTATTCCCAACTGTTGAGAAGCAGAATTTCACACTGATAGAGATATACTTCTGATCAGCTGGGTTCTGAACTATACACGTGACTTCCATGTCCTGGTGGTCTGGTGGTAGTGATATCTGGATGGAGCTTCCAGTACTATGTATATCCTGGTACTTAGAGTCCTGGAGTCTGTATATCCAAGTATAGGAGAAATCTGATGTATTTGATAGGACAGAACAATGGAGAGTCACATTACATAGTTTTTGTGTTTTGCATCACTTTAGTCCATATAGCCGGAGTGGGAACCGATTCTGAAATGGGAAAACCATGTTAGTTATGAAAACACCAGGAACTCACCACATGATCTAACACAATTTTTTTGTGTGGACTCTACTTGATTGGCATAGCCTATAGTCAAACCACATTCTCCATCAACATATCTGCTGAAAATACACAGAAAACAGCTCTTAAAGTTCTAAAATAACAAAAGAAGACATAAGTCCCTTAACCAATCCTCAACGCTTTCTGGTCCCCATCTGGTCTTTTCTCTTCTCTCCTTTTGGCTCTGAGATTCTCAAACTTTACCTTAGCAACTCTGGCATATTTCATTACAGTCAACTAGGACTAGGGACCAGGGATCTAGTGCTGTCAACTTCTAAGCTTTCAGATTTTTGAGCTCTCCAGGGGTGGCACACCTCCCTAGCAGCCCAGTCAGGGTTAGCATTGTGAGGGGGGCTTGTGGGATCCCATGGCTTTGGGGCCTAGCTAGTCCACTGCTTAGCAACAAGGTTCTTTGGTTCCATTGATATTTGTGAAATTGCTTTATTTTTCTTCTTTTTATTTATTTTTCTCCAATTTTACTCAGATCTTTAATTACTACCAAACTGGACATCTGATTACTGCCTTTCCTTTATTTCTCTATATAACAACCACTGCCCAGCCCTGACATCCATTTTGTAAGACTACTCTTCTGTCTATCATTTCTGAGACCTCTCTTTGGAATTAATATCTAATTGTGAACAGCTGTTGCTATTGGAGTCCACTCCACAGAGAAGACTTGGATTCCCTTTTATAAGAATGGACAATCCCTTAGATTCTAGCCTTCAGTTTAGCCCCCAAGCCGATGTGATGAGTCCACTATCTGTCAACAAGCCCATCCATGACAATGGCATCATTCATTACGTGGCTATAATGAAATAAGGAACATGAATAGTGTACTCAGAGGCCACCAGAAGAGCAGGGGTGCACTGGTGGCATTTGTTGATTGCCCCTACATTTTAGTTGTTTTGGTCCTTTTCTCCTCATTTTTATCTAATTAAAACAAGAATGGACCATAATGGGGAAAAGACGATAAAATATGGAATAGGTTTAGCGTGTAAGGGAACGCCTGGCACCCCGACTGAGCACCTTCCGCTGATGCTTGCTCCTAGCGCTTCTCAAGGGCTCCAAGCACTCTACCGGACACCATAACCACCACAGACCACACAAACTGCCTGCAGCTTGGTTGGGGTCTCGTCACCCTCCACCCACTCTGGACCCAAGACCGGGCTTCAGCTTCCAGTGGGTGGACCTCTCCTAAATTCAGAAAAAAGGAACCAGGAACAAGCTCTTATAAGAGCTTATACTCAGGGGAGTATTGTGATATAGCAATCCCCAAGAGTGTAGTTATCCCATCCCCCAAACATGAGCCAAGACTTTATGAAGGGGTAAAGCAGAACTACTTTATTGGATGGCCAAAGCTTGGCCTTTTATGCAAGTCTCCCAGGAAGGGCTACTCCCCTGGGGACCTGATAGAGGACAGGCACACAAAATTCAGTGACCAATCAAAATACAGCGAGATATATCACACCCCACATGAACAGTAAAATCACTTCTCTCTATCCTGGGCATGATTGGATTAAGGTGCTGGGCATAGTTCCATGTGGTCGACAACCAAGCCCCGCTGGGTGTTTCTTCAATTTAGAATGGCCCATTGTGCTAGTTAATTGCATCACATGCATTGTCCATTGTGCTTGCTAATTGCTTCCCAGGCAATGTACATGACAATACCTGCCAACATTTTAGTTTCTAAATTTAAGGCATATATACCCTGCAGCTAGATCAGCCAAAACATGGGACCACTCACTAATGGGTGGGAATTACACAAGCCACACTCATTTTGGTATGGAACAGCCCATATTTGCCAGGACTGTCTCTGCCAGCGACAGTCCCTGCCAGTTTGGAACTGTTGGCAACAATGCTTCAGTATTGTTTAGGACCATACAGTTTCAGTCAGAGTTGCACAGTACAGCTGATCAAAGACTGACCGGTTGTTCTACGAATTAGCACTCTCTTTTCACAAACAAGAAAGGGCTGATTGGGCAGGTCACTAACAGTATTAAATGGTATTTGGTGGTTGTAGATTATTCCTGAAGTTTCTGTCCTTGGGTGCTCACTAGGAAATACAGGAAATGAGCAACTGCCCAATCCCTAAAACCAGCCCTGGTTCTATGCCACAACTGCTGAGCTAGACACTGGCAACATGGACAAATTGTTTCTTATTCTGGTACATAGGCACCAGGTAGAAGATATCGTAAGAAGTTCCACAAAAGTGATGATTCACTGTACTGTCATGATGCACAAAGTATGTAATTATTATAAAATGAGTGCACAGCCATGCACTAGATAACAGCAAAACTTATTAGTATTCACAGCACAAGTTTTTGCACAGTTATATTTGGAATTTGATAGGATATTTGTTACAGTTGTAAGCAGTTTGTTTAATAAATTGAATTCCTAATACCCTTCACTTGCACAGGTGATAAATAATCCCAGAAACATCATTAAGCCCACTCTATGATTCATATGTTAATTTGCATGTAATATTTTTGGCCATGCTGCTGCCTCAAATAAGAGCAGTCTATCTGTGTAATGAATTTGTAAGTTGTTCTGCTCCATTGAATACTTCTTTAATTGGAAAGTGAAATATGATGCAACATAACTTATTGTCTTTGTGCTGAGCACCACAAATTGTGTCCATTATTAAAATGCTTTGCTTATTACTAAATATCAGAATTTTTCAACCAAGTTCAGTTAATTGCTGAGTACATTTAAACATATATTTCTATTTAGGAATGGCATTTCAATAAATAGTGCAAATTTCCAGTATAATTAAAGAGGGAAGTGTTACAGTACATTATGGCTATACATATCCATTCTGGGATTTTTTCAGATTATTCATTTTGTGTATTAATACAGTATATAAAATGCTGTTCTACACAAGAAAATATGTGTTTGCATCTGTAAGACCAGTCCAATTGTTTATAATAGGTTTCAGGCCGACGACTCGCTAAGTAAGGCCTCTTGGACTACAACTGTATGCCCTCCAAGACATACGGTCCGTGAGCGGGCCATATGTCCTGGGCGGCATTGATCATGCGCACTGGAGCACACTGGAGATAGATTACAATGATGATGTGCACATCGGGCCGCCCTACGGAACTATTGTCCTGCACTCATACGATCTTACTCATTACGGTTGTGTGCAAGAGGCCTAAATCACAGGCCATTCCTCAAGTCTGCATTGAAGAAAGTCCTGATCTCCATGAAACCACACTGTTGGCAGACCTACCTCCTTATTGCAGTTTTGTTGTTGCTCAAAATCAAGCAAGAAAGAAGAGTAGTCTC
>JAKVIS010005874.1:0-11240 GCA_033119425.1 Bufotes viridis | reverse complement strand
AGGTTTTCCACAAGAGTTAATGGCAAATGGAGATAAAATTTCAGAATTTCGATTTTTTGGAAAACTTTCCATTTTAATAAATTTTTCCAGTAACAAAGCAAGGGTTAACAGCCAAACAAAACTTAATATTTATTCCCCCGATTCTGTAGTTTGCAGGAACACCTCATATGTGGTCGTAAACTGCTGTGTGGCTAAACGGCAGGGCGCAGAAGGAAAGGAGCGCCATATGGTTTTTGGAAGGCAGATTTTGCTGGACTGGTTTTTTGACACCATGTCCCATTTGAAGCCCCCAATGCACCCCTAGAGGAGAAACTCCATAAAAGTGACTCCATCTAAAAACTACACCCTCAAGGTATTCAAAACCAGTTTTACAAACTTCGTTAACCCTTTAGGTGTTCCACAAGAGTTATTGAAAAATGGAGATGAAATTTCAGAATTTCTATTTTTTGTTACCTTGTCTCAAAAAAAGTGTAATATAGAGCAACCAAAAATCATATTTACCCTAAAATAGTACCAACAAAACTGACACCTTATCCCGTAGTTTCCAAAATGGGGTCACTTTTTTGGAGTTTCTACTGTAGGGTGCATTAGGGGGCTTCAAATGGGACATAGTGTCAAAAAGCCAGTCCAGCAAAATCTGCCTTCCAAAAACCATATGGCGTTCCCTTCCTTCTGTGCCCTGCCGTTTAGCCATACAGCAGTTTACTTACCACATGTGGGGTGTTTGTGCAAACAAGAGAATCAGGGCAATAAATATTGAGTTTTGTTTGGCTGTTACCCTTGCTTTGTTACTGGAAAATTGATTAAAATGGAAAATTTGCAAAAAATAGCTGTTTTGGGACGGTTTTGTATTTTTTGTTATTTGCATCGTTGAACTGACAGGTTAGATTGTGTGCTATTTCTATAGAGCAGGTTGTTACAGACGTGACAATACCAAATATGTCTACTTTTTGTTGTTTTTGTTTCAGTTTTACATAATAAAGCATTTTTGAAAAAATATTTTTTAGTGTCTCCACATTCTGAAAGCCATAGTTTTTTTTTTTTTTTTTGGGCGAGTGTCTTATGTAGGGGCTCATTTTTGTGGGATGAGATGGCGGTTTGAATGGTACTATCTTGGGGTGCATATGACTTTTTGATCTCTTGCTATTACACTTTTTGTGATGTAAGGTGACAAAAATGGCTTTTTGACAACATTTTTATTTTTATGTTTACGGCGTTCACCTGAGGGGTGAGGTCATGTTATATTTTTCATAGAGCAGGTCCTTACGGATGCGGCGATACCGAATATGTATACCTTTTTTTATTTATTTGGGTTTTACACAATAATATCCCTTTTGAAACAAAAAAACATGTTTTAGTGTCTCCATAGTCTGAGAGCCATATATTTTTCAGTTTTTAGGCAATTGTTTCAGGTTGGGTATCATTTTTATGGGATGAGGTGACGGTTAGATTGGCACTATTTGGGGGTCATATGACTTTTGATCGCTTGTTATTATACTTTTTGTGATGTAAGGTGACAAAAAAATGGCTTTTTGACAAAGTTTTTATTTCATTTTTTTACAGTGTTTACTTGAGGGGTTAGGTCATGTGATATTTTTATAGAGCAGATTCTTACGGACGTGAGGATACCCAATATGTCTACTTTTTAGTTTTTTTTTTTTACATTTAACACTAAAAGCATTTTTGAAACAAAAAAATCATGTTTTAGTCTGAGAGGCATAGTTTTTTTAATTTTTGGCCAATTGTTTTAGGTAGGGGCTCATTTTTTGCAGGATGAGATGGCGGTTTGATTGGTTCTATTTTGGGAGACATACGCCTTTTTGATCGCTTTGTATTACACTTTTAGTGATGTAAGGTTCCAAAAAATGGCTTATTTACACCATTTTTTTTTTTTTTTTTATGGCATTCACCTGAGGAGTTCAGTCATGTGATATTTTTATAGAGCAGGTTTTTATGGATGCGGCGATACCTAATATGTGTAGTGTATTTAATTTTTTTTTATTTTTATTCAGTGATATGTGTTTTTTTCAATTTTACTTTTTTTTCACATTTTTACATTTTTTTTTGACCCAAACCCACTTGGTTCTTGTAGATCCAGTGGATCTGGTGTCTGTCTAATACAGTACAGTACACTATATAGTGCACTGTGCTGTATTTTTTACTTGTTAAAGTCTGAATAGACCTTTAGCAGGTCTATTCAGACTTTTAGCATCATGGAGAGCAGGACGCTTCTGAAAGCGTCCTGCTCCCATGGCAACTCATCACCCGCTGCCATAAGTGAGCAGCGAGTGATGGATGGGGAGGAGGAAGCTCCCTCCTCTGCGATCCCATCCTGTCTGGGGGCTGCAAAGGCACAGCAGCCCCCGATGGGAGAGGGAGGGAGCTCCTCCCTGTTAACCCTTCCATACTGCGGTCCGTACGGACCGCGGTATAGAAGGGGTTAAACGGCTGGCATCTGATCAAGCACAGATGCCAGCCGTTTCTATCAGAGTGTCAGCAATGTGCTGACACTCTGATAGATCCACTAGACACTAGGGAATATTACAGAGGAGGCGGGCGGGGATCGCAATCCCGCACCGCCGCCCGCCAACCACCCCTTCCTGCACCCCCGCAGCCAAAATATGATTGGGGGCTGCAGGGGGTCAAAGTTTATATCTTTGGGGGCATTAACTCTTGATCCTCGCGGTCACAGACCGCGGGATTAGAGATCGCATAGCGCTGCAAACCGCAGGTCTGAATTGACCTGCGGTTTGCAGCGATCGCTCGATATGGGGAGGGTCACAGGACCCCCTAGGCATTTGAACATGGTTCTTGCTGCACGATCGCAGCAGGAACCATGTTTCTAGCCCGATTTTTTTTTTTTTATAAGTCGATTTTATTCAGGACGTATGGGTACGCCCTGTGTCCTTAGGACTTGGACATTAGGGCGTACCCATACGCCCTATGTCCTAAGAGGCTACTGTAAAAAAACATTTCCGAACTCGGATTCAGTTCCAAGAGGTACCTTGGAATCGAAATAACTGTTGTGCCACCATCTGCCTGAAATACGCCTAGTTTAGGCTTATTTCAGTAAAAATAAATGGTCCCCATAGTTTATAAGGCTGAAAAAGACATCTGTCCATCCAGTTCAGCCTGTTATCCTGCAAGTTGATCCAGAGAAATGCCCAAAAACCTTGTAAGATAGAAGCTAATTTTAAGGGAAGAAATTCCTTTCTGTCTGTAATCAGGCAATCAGAATAACTGCCTGGATCAACTACCTTTCCAGAAATCTAATACCTATAACCTGTAACATCATTACACTCCAGAATTACACCCAGGCCCCTCTTCTTTTAGTGAGTTTACCATTTCCAATAGAGAGTTCTATAGTCTCACTGCTTACAGTACAGAATCCTCTTCTATGTTTATATAGAAGCCTTCTTTCCATCACAGTCACAGTCCTGGGTATAAATAGATCATGGGAGAGACCTCTGTACTGAACCCTGATATACACTGACGAGCAAAAGGTTCACAATTAGAGATGAGCTTATCGAAGTTGACGAAGTGGAATTCGATCCGACTTTCAGGAAAAATTAGATTTGCACCGAATCCGATTTTCCTCACGCTTCATGGTAACGAATCACATTTTTCCTAAAATGGCTGCTGCACGTGTGAGGACATGGAGCAAGGAACTCTGGCAAGGCGGGATCACCCATAACCATAATGCCATACATGCAGCCAGCCAGCCCTGTGATGTCACAGCCCTATAAATAGCCTCAGCCATCTTGGATTTTGCCATTTACCAGTGTACTTACTGCAGGGAGAGACGTCAGCAGGCACTAGGGACCGTGTTAGAAAAACTTCATTGTGCTAAAAAACGATTTACAAGTGCAGCGAAAGATTACTCAAGGTGTAGGAAAGGATGGGGAGGAATCATTCCACAGCATTATGGAGTAGTATAGGCTACAGCCTGGGTAATAGGAACAGTCCTAATCCTAGGAACCAAATTGCCATTATCCAGCTCTGTAATTCCAGCAAACCATTCTTGGTATTGGGGTGCAAGTGCTGTTTGATACAGCCATTAACGCAAGTTTATTACAAGGAAATATTTCTACGTCTTATTTGCCCTTTTGCAGTGCAGTTATGTGTTCTAAAGCATTTTTGGCTTGTATTACTGGGAAAAAAGGCCTTATTAAAGGGGCTTATTAGCCGTTGTGTGGTGAAGTGCAAAAATTACAGCCCTTTTTGTCGTGTCTTAGTGGAAAAATAAAATATATTTGCCGTTCAGCTGTGCAATTATATGTAGTGAAATCGCGAGCACCAAAGTGTTCTGGTGTTTGGGTACTGCTACACTCATAAAGCCTATGCAGTATGCACTAATGAAAGGGCTGCCAAAAATTACAAGGAACCGGCACTCCAATACACCCTTTAACCTGCTCTGGACCGCCGCAGCAGGATCGCGTGATCTCGGCGGCCCAGTTACTCCTTGTTGACGCTGCTGGCGCGCCATCTCGCGAGAGACGAGATTTCACGATCTGTGTGCCTGAACAGGCGCACAGAATATCAGGGCAGGCACAGAAGAAGTTCGTCACCAGCCTGCCAGCCAATGATCGGCGCTGGCAGGCTGGTGTCTTTAAAAACAAATCACAAGCCATATAATGCATTAAATGACTTCTGTGCTCTGTGCTGGGTCCTTTTCATCGGTTGGACTCCAGCACAGAGCACATGTCACAGTGAGTACACCAATCACCACATATTTAGCCCCATATCACCCCCATCACCCCAATTAACCCCTTGATCACCCCATATCAATCACCTGTCAACACTAGTGGTAGCTAGCTGTCAGGCCAGTTGCCGAAACTGTAACTCCCAGCATGCCTGAACAGCCAAAGGCTGTCCGGGTATGCTGGGAGTTGTAGTTTTGCAACACCTGAGGCACACTGGTTGGGAAACACTGCACTAGTGAAAGGAAAAAAGTGATCAGTGTAAACTGTCACTTTTTTCCACCAGTATTGACTGCTAGGTTTAGGTTAGTTTAGGCCCCTTTGGTAGGTAGTTAGCTTCCGTTAGCGCCCAGCCCACCGCACCGCAGTCACTGATTCACTGATTAGCATAGCGCTAATCAGCATTTGTACTTTATAGTATCTGTAAGTGATCAGAACTGATCACAGTCAGATCTATAATAGTATTAGTGTCACCTTAGTTCGCCTCCACCCAAACGCAGTGTTTGCCCGATCAGGCCTGATCGGTCGCCCACACGTGCGTTCACCCACACCCGCCCGCCGCAGTGACAAAATTTATTTGATTTTTTTATCACTGCACAATCACTTCACAGCGCTAGCGGCGATAAAAAATCAGTTTTGATCTTTTTATCAATCGCAGCAGTTTCCTGTACTTCGCTAGCCTCCCATTTGTAAGACAGGCTTGCTCTTTTTCTTGGTAGTCTCAGGAATACCCCTAAATTTAGTTGTCTAAATATCAAATAAGGGTATTCGTCTGAAGAGGCCTACAGGATTCTGACCCAGTCGGATGAGGAATGGGAACCTCATCTGATTAATCTAGCGAGTCAGAATATGAACCTGTAGAAAGCAGTGGCAGTCTGACCCAAAGTTCGGACGAGGAGGTTGAGGTCCCTGATACCACCAGGCGTACCCGACCCGTGTCGCTAGACCACAGGCTGCGCAGAATCCGTTTCAAGGGCAGCAGAGTGGGGCTGGTGCTGTTGGATTACGTGGTGAGGCATACACCAGCAGCGCAGCCCTTCCTGGACCTACTACCAGCACTGCCGTAGAACATGGTGAAGTGGCGAGCACCAGAAGGGCAGTTGAAGCTGGTACGGAGGCACGTGCAGTAGTTCCCCGTCGCAGCCACCGCGCAGACAGGCCTGTAGAGCCCCTAGAATCCCTGAAGTGCTGGCAAACCCTGATTGGCAGCCCCCATCTTCAGCCGCACTCAGTAGTTCCCCCTTTCACCGCCCAGTCAGGAGTTCGGGTGGAGACAGCTCAGATCGGATCGGCACTGGGTTTTTTGAGCTGTTCTTCACTGCGGAGCTTCTTGACCTAGTTGTGGCAGAAACAAAACTTTATGCCACTCAATTTATAACCGCCAACCCGGGAAGCTTCTATGCCCAGTCTTTCCTGTGGAAACCATTCCAAGTTTCCGACTTTAAAACTTTTCTGGGTCTTCTCTAACATGGGCCTGACAAGAAAGCATGAATTGCGGTCATATTGGTCCACGAACCCAATTTATCACCTGCCCATGTACTCTGCTGCCATGTCCAGGACACAATTTGAGACCATCCTGCGTTTCCTGCACTTTAGTGACAACACCCACCTCTCGTCCCAAAGGCCACCCAGCTTTTGACCGGCTCCACAAAATTCGGCCCCTCATAGACAACTCTCAACACCAAATCTGCAGATTTGTATACCACCGCACAAAACATCTGGGCGCAGACGAGTCCCTGATATATTTTACCGGGCGCCTTGGCTTCAGTGGGGTCAAATTGTATAAGCTCTGTGAAAGGGCCACAGGCTATGCACACAAATTTTGTGTCTATGAGGTGTGGCAATGTGAACACTGATGTGTGCAGTGAAGCCCCAGGGAAACCGCCAGACAGGGCTGTTTGCACCAAGAGCCGTGTCACCAAGGTGCCTGGCCTTGGTGGAGTGAAAGCCCAAGTATTAGTATTAGTATAGCTGTCTCAGCCAGTTCCAGGGCGGGCTTTTACTGGGAACAGGTAATGTGCTGGGTGGGTGCCTGTTCCCCATGCTCCAGTCCGGGATTTTGGACAATGCCCATGTCCAGGGATTCTATTTAATCCTCTTGTTGGACATGGGTGGGGTCTCACTCTGGGAGAGAGTGATGCTGTGTAGCAGAGTCCCTGGTGAGGCTCTGGGAACGTGATCTCAGCTGAGGAGGGCTGAGGGGCCACGGGCTAGGTGCTACCCACAATTCATTGACGCTCGGCTGGGAAAGTCGCATGGGTTCCCGTGTGTGTGAATGGGGTCTTAGGTGAGTCAGCGATATCTTATGTATTAGGTAGTGCCTAGATCGGGCAGGTGTTCATTTATTTTGTTTTGTTTGAGAAGACTGCCAAATAAATGCACTGTTTGGACATGAAATCCGTTGTCCGGAAGGAAGTTTGTGTGAATGATCCCCGAGACCAGAGCTAACCCCCCACAGAAGGCTAAAGATCAGACCCTGGAGCCGGTCAGTTGCCCTGACTACCTGGGGAGCAGTGGGAAGACAGTCTGGGACTTGGTGTCACCCTTATTCGGCAAGGGGTACCATCTTTATGTCGACAATTTCTACACAAGTATGCCCTCTTCAGGCATTTGTTCTTAGAACAGATTGGCTGCTGTGGCACTGCAGCGACCTAGTCGTCGGGCTTCCTCAACGGCTCGTTACCACTCGCCTTGCAAGGGGGGAGAGGGCTGCCTTGTGTAATCGAAGAACTGCTCGCGGTGAAATGGAGAGACAAGCGTGATGTTTACATGCTCTCCCTCCATTCACGCAGACACGACAGTCCAAATTGAACGGGCAACCAGTTCATTGAAAAGCCCCTCTCGGTCCACGACTATAATTTGTTCATGGGAGGGGTGGACTTCAATGGCCAGATGTTGGCCCTATATTTGCTTTCCGAAAGACCAGACGCTGGTATAAGAAGGTGTCTGTATATCTAATTCAATTGGCTATGTACAATAGTTTTGTTCTCTACAGTAAGGCTGGGGAGAACAGGATCCTTCCTCAAATTTCAGGAAGAGATCATCGAGAACCTCCTGTATCCAGGAGGTTCCGTGGACCCAAACCCCAGTGTAGTGAGCCGTCTAGACGAGCGACACTTCCCCAGTGTCGTTGCTGGTACCTCAACCCAACCGCCACCCCGAAAAAGATGTCGTGTCTGTAGCAGGAGTGGAATAAGGCGTGACACCTGCTATTTCTGTTCTGACTGTCCTGACCACCCTGCCCTATGCCTAGGGGAGTGTTTCCGGAAGTACCACACTCAGGTACACTTAGGGACGTAGGAACCACAGGACACAGGTAGTTTTTACAATCAGGATCTAGGTTCTCTCAGGATACTAGGTTTTGAGAGACCCTAACACACAGGGTACTAGTGTGCTACTGAAGCTATGTGAAACGCTAGAAATGTCTCCTTTCTCTTGGGATAAAGTGCATAATGTACTTCTCGCACCATCTCTGTGTAATTTAAACTTTACACATTGTCCTATGAGAGAGGAGAGGCTTCTACAAGGAAAATAAAGAGGAAAAGAAAAAAAGAAAAATTTAAACAGGTAGCAGGAAAAAGAAATCTTGAGTTAGTTTAGGTTTTAAAAGTTTTATGATGTTCAAGTTTATAAAGTTCGTAACGCTCAAATTTATGAGCCTGCTGCTTGCTTTTCTTCTTTTTTTTACTAATCACCCTTTATTTTCCAGCTGGACCAACCGATGAAAATGCTGCAGCACTGATGTGCATTTTATTTTTGTCACAAGTTAGTGGAATATGAGACTTTGTAAGAAAAAAATAAAAAATCAATTTCCGCTAACTTGTGCAAAAACTTCTATGAACTTGCCGTGCCCCTCACGGAATACCTTGGGTGTCTTCTTTCCAAAATGGGGTCACTTGTGGGTATTTATACTGTTCCTGATTTTAGGGGCCCTAAAGCCGTGAGAAGAAGTCTGAATCTAAATGCATAATGCCCTGTGAAATCTTTAAGCACTCTAATTAGGGGTCCCTTTGCGCATCTTGGCTGCGTAAACAAGTGTCACTCATGTGGTATCACCTACTCCAGGAGAAGTAGGGCAATGTGTCTTGGGTGCATTTTTACATATACCCATGCTGGATGAGAGAAATATCTCTGTAAATTGACAACTTTGTATAAAAAATGGGAAAAAGTTGTAATTTACAGAGATATTTTTTACACACAGTATGGGTATATGTAAAAATACACCTTAAAACACATTGCTCTACTTCTCCTGAGTACGGCGATACCACATGTGTGCCACTTTTGCAGCCAAGATGCGCAAAGGCCCTAATTCCAATGAGTACCTTTAGGATTTCACAGGGCATTTTTACGCATTTGGATTCAAAACTACTTCTCACGCTTTAGGGGCCCCTAAAATGCCAGGGCAGTATAAATACCCCACAAGTGACCCCATTTCAGAAAGTAGACACTCTAAGGTATTCACTGATGGGCATAGTGAGTTCATGGAGCTTTGTTTGTCACAGTTAGCGGAAATGAAATTTTTGGAAAATAAAAAGAATCAATTTCCGCTTAACTTGTGACAAAAATAAAACTTCCATGAACTCACTATGCCCATCAGCAAATACCTTACAGGGAGTGCAGAATTATTAGGCAAGTTGTATTTTTGAGGATTAATTTTATTATTGAACAACAACCATGTTCTCAATGAACCCAAAAACTCATTAATATCAAAGCTGAATATTTTGGAAGTAGGGTTTAGTTTGTTTTTAGTTTTAGCTATTTTAGGGATATCTGTGTGCAGGTGACTATTACTGTGCATAATTATTAGGCAACTTAACAAAAACAAATATATACCCATTTCAATTATTTATTTTTACCAGTGAAACCAATATAACATCTCAACATTTACAAATATACATTTCTGACATTCAAAAACAAAACAAAAACAAATCAGTGACCAATATAGCCACCTTTCTTTGCAAGGACACTCAAAGCCTGCCATCCATGGATTCTGTCAGTGTTTTGATCTGTTCACCATCAACACTGCAGCAGCAACCACAGCCTCCAGACACTGTTCAGAGAGGTGTACTGTTTTCCTCCTTGTAAATCTCACATTTGATGATGGACCACAGGTTCTCAATGGGGTTCAGATCAGGTGAACAAGGAGGCCATGTCATTAGATTTTCTTCTTTATACCCTTTCTTGCCAGCCACGCTGTAGAGTACTTGACGCGCGTGATGGAGCATTGTCCTGCATGAAAATCATGTTTTTCTTGAAGGATGCAGACTTCTTCCTGTACCACTGCTTGAAGAAGGTGTCTTCCAGAAACTGGCAGTAGGACTGGGAGTTGAGCTTGACTCCATCCTCAACCCGAAAAGGCCCCACAAGCTCATCTTTGATGATACCAGCCCAAACCAGTACTCCACCTCCACCTTGCTGGCGTCTGAGTCGGACTGGAGCTCTCTGCCCTTACCAATCCAGCCACGGGCCCATCCATCTGGCCCATCAAGACTCACTCTCATTTCATCAGTCCATAAAACCTTAGAAAAATCAGTCTTGAGATATTTCTTGGCCCAGTCTTGACGTTTCAGCTTGTGTGTCTTGTTCAGTGGTGGTCGTCTTTCAGCCTTCTTACCTTGGCCATGTCTCTGAGTATTGCACACCTTGTGCTTTTGGGCACTCAGTGATGTTGCAGCTCTGAAATATGGCCAAACTGGTGGCAGTGGCATCTTGGCAGCTGCACGCTTGACTTTCTCAGTTCATGGGCAGTTATTTTGCGCTCTTGGTTTTTCCACACTCTTCTATGCAATTCTGTTGACTATTTTTGAATGAAACGCTTGATTGTTCGATGATCACGCTTCAGAAGCTTTGCAATTTTAGAGTGCTGCATCCTCTGCAAGATATCTCACTATTTTTGACTTTTCTGAGCCTGTCAAGTCCTTCTTTTGACCCATTTTGCCAAAGGAAAGGAAGTTGCCTAATAATTATGCACACCTGATATAGGTGTTGATGTCATTAGACCACACCCCTTCTCACTACAGAGATGCACATCACCGAATATGCTTAATTGGTAGTAGGCTGTCGAGCCTATACAGCTTGGAGTAAGACAACATGCATAAAGAGGATGATGTGGTCAAAATACTCATTTACCTAATAATTCTGCACTCTGTAGGGTGTCTACTTTCCGAAATGGGGTCATTTGTGGAGTGTTTGTACTGTCTGGGCACGCTATAACTGTGACACTAAACCAATAAATATACACTTCTTGCATATTTTTTTAATCAAAGACATGTAGAGACAATAAATTTAGAGAAAATTTATATAGAAATGTATTTTTTGGAAAATTTTACAACAGAAAGTGAAAATGTCATTTTTTTGCAAAAATGTCGTAAATTTTTATTAATAGCAGAAAAGTAAAAATGTCAGCAGCAATTAAATACCACGAAATGAAAGCTCTATTGGTGAGAAGAAAAGGAGGTAAAATTAATTTGGGTGGTAAGTTGTGTGACCGAGCAATAAACGGTGAAAGTAGTGTAGTGCAGAATTGTAAAAAGTGGCCTG
>JAKVIS010005873.1:0-11256 GCA_033119425.1 Bufotes viridis | reverse complement strand
CCAGACTGGGATGTGACTGGAGCACTGGTTGCAGACTGGGATGTGACTGGAGCATTGGTTGCAGACTGGGATGTGACTGGAGCACTGGTTGCAGACTGGGATGTGACTGGAGCAGGCTGACTCTCCCTCGTCCTCCAGGTCTGGCGGTTCGGTGAATGGCTGGACGTGGTGATTGACGACAGACTCCCCACCAGGAAGGGACGACTTGTCTACACGAGGAGCGACTCTCAGGTGGAGTTATGGAGCGCGCTGCTGGAGAAAGCATACGCCAAGTACGTCCATCCGTCAGCTCCGGACTCCTAACCCCCTCACGTGTCCCCGGGGCCCAACAAGCTGCGGACTCCTCCGGCCCCACATGTCCCTGCGGCCCCACAAGCTCCGGACTCCGCACCCCCTCACGTGTCCCCGCGGCCCCACAAGCTCCGGACTCCTAACCCCCTCACATGTCCCCGGGGCCCAACAAGCTGCGGACTCCTCCGGCCCCACATGTCCCTGCGGCCCCACAAGCTCCGGACTCCGCACCCCCTCACGTGTCCCCGCGGCCCCACAAGCTCCGGACTCCTCACCCTCTCACGTGTCCCTGCGGCCCCACAAGCGGCGGACTCCGCACCCCCTCACGTGTCCCCGCGGCCCCACAAGCTCCGAACTCCTCACCCTCTCACGTGTCCCTGCGGCCCCACAAGCTCCGGACTCCTCACCCCCTCACGTGTCCCTGCGGCCCCACAAGCGGCGGACTCCGCACCCCCTCGCGTGTCCCCGCGGCCCCACAAGCTCCGGACTCCTCACCCCACACGTGTTCCCGCGGCCCCTCAAGCTCCGGACCCCTCACACACTCATGTATCCACGCGGCCCCACAAGCTGCGGACTCCTTACCCCCTCACGTGTCCCCGCGGCTTCACAAGCTACGGACTTCTCACCCTCTCACGTGTCCCCGTGGCCCCACAAGCGGCGGACTCCTCACCCCCTCACGTGTCCCCGCGGCCCCACAAGCTGCGGACTCCCCAGCCCCTCACGTGTCCCCGCGGCCCCACAAGCTGCGGACTCCTAACCCCCTCACGTGTCCCCGCGGCCCCACAAGCTGCGGACTCCTAACCCCCTCACGTGTCCCCGCGGCCCCACAAGCTGCGGACTCCTCACCCCCTCACGTGTCCCCACAAGCTCCGGACTCCTCACCCCCTCACATGTCCCCGCGGCCCCACAAGCTGCAAACTCCTCACCCCTCACGTGTTCCCGCGGCCCCACAAGCTGCAGACCCCTCACCCACTCATGTATCCCCGCGGCCCCACAAGCTGCGGACTCCTTACCCCCTTACGTGTCCCCGTGGCTTCACAAGCTTTGGACTTATCACCCTCTCACATGTCCCCGTGGCCCCACAAGCGGCGGACTCCTCACCCCCTCACGTGTCCCCGCGGCCCCACAATCTCCAGACTCCTCACCCTCTCACGTGTCCCCGCGGCCCCACAAGCTGCGGACTTCTAACCCCCTCACGTGTCCCCCCGGCCCCACAAGCTGCGTACTCCTCACCCCCTCACGTGTCCCCGCGGCCCCACAAGCTTCGGACTCCTAACCCCCTCACGTGTCCCCGCGACCCCACAAGCTGCGGACTCCTAATCCCCTCACGTGTCCCCGCGGCCCCACAAGCTGCGGACTCCTCACCCCCTCACGTGTCCCCGTGGCCTCACAAGCTGCGGACTCCCCAGCCCCTCACGTGTCCCCGTGGCCCCACAAGCTGCGGACTCCTAACCCCCTCACGTGTCCCCATGGCCCCACAAGCTGCAGACTCCTCACCCTCTCACGTATCCCCGCGGCCCCACAAGCTGCGGACTCCTCACCCCCTCACATGTCCCCGCGGCCCCACAAGCTGCGGATTTCTCACCCCCTCACGTGTCCCCGCGGCCCCACAAGCTGCGGACTCCTCACCCTCTCACGTATCCCCGCGGCCCCACAAGCTGCGGACTCCTCACCCCCTCACGTGTTCCCGCGGCCCCACAAGCTCCAGACTCCTCACCCCTCACGTGTTCCCGCGGCCCCACAAGCTGCGGACCCCTCACCCACTCATGTATCCCCGCGGCCCCACAAGCTGCGGACTCCTTACCCCCTTACGTGTCCCCGTGGCTTCACAAGCTTTGGACTTTTCACCCTTTCACGTGTCCCCGTGGCCCCACAAGCGGCGGACTCCTCACCCCCTCACGTGTCCCCGCGGCCCCACAAGTTCCAGACTCCTCACCCCCTCACGTGTCCCCGCGGCCCCACAAGTTCCAGACTCCTCACCCCCTCACGTGTCCCTGTGGCCCCACAAGCTGCGGACTCCTCACCCCCTCACGTATCCCCCCGGCCCCGCAAGCTGCGGACTCCTCACCCTCTCACGTGTCCCCGTAGCCCCACAAGCTGCGGACTCCTAACCCCCTCACGTGTCCCCGCGGCCCCACAAGCTGCGGACTCCCCAGCCCCTCGCGTGTCCCCGCGGCCCCACAAGCTGCGGACTCCTCACCCTCTCACGTGTCCCTGCGGCCCCACAAGCTCCGGACTCCTCACCCCCTCACGTGTCCCCACGGCCCCACAAGCTGCAAACTCCTCACCCACTCACGTGTCACCGCGGCCCAACAAGCTCCGGACTCCTAACCCCCTCACGTGTCCCTGCGGTCCCACAAGCTGCGGGCTCCTCACCCCCTCACGTGTCCCCGCGGCCTCACAAGCTGCGGACTCCTCACCCCCTCACGTGTCCCCGTGGCCCCACAAGCTGCGGACTCCTCACCCTCTCGCGTATCCCCGCGGCCCCACAAGCTGCGGACTCCTCACCCCCTCACGTATCTCCGCGGCCCCACAAGCTGCGGACTCCCCAGCCCCTCACGTGTCCCTGCGGCCCCACAAGCTGCGGACTCCTCACCCTCTCACGTGTCCCCGTGGCCTCACAAGCTCCAGACTCCTCACCCCCTCACGTGTCCCCGCGGCCCCACAAGCTCCGGACTCCTAACCCCCTCACGTGTCCACCGCGGCCCCACAAGCTGCAGACTCCTCACACCCTCACGTGTCCCCGCTGCCCCACAAGCTGCGGACTCCTAACCCCCTCACGTGTCCCCGCGGCCCCACAAGCTGCGGACTGCTCACCCCGTCACGTGTCCCTGTGGCCCCACAAGCTGCGGACTCCTCACCCCCTCACGTGTCCCTGCGGCCCCACAAGCTGCCGACTCCTCACCCCCTCACGTGTCCCTGCAGCCCCACAAGCTGCGGGCTCCTCACGTGTCCCCGCGGCCCCACAAGCTGCGGACTCCTCACCCCCTCACGTGTCCCCGCGGCCCCACAAGCTGCGGACTCCTCACTCTCTCACGTATCCCCGCGGCCCCACAAGCTGCGGACTCCTCACCCCCTCACGTGTCCCCGCGGCCCCACAAGCTGCGGACTCCTCACCCCCTCGCGTGTCTCCGCGGCCCCACAAGCTGCAAACTCCTCACGTGTCCCCGCGGCCCCACAAGCTGCGGACTCCTCACCCCCTCACGTATCCCCGCGGCCCCACAAGCTGCGGACTCCTCACCCCCTCACGTATCACCGCGGCCCCACAAGCTGCGGACCCCTCACGTCTCCCCGCGGCCCCACAAGCTGCGGACTTCTCACCCCCTCACGTGTCCCCGCGGCCCCACAAGCTGCGGACCCCTCACCCACTCACGTGTCTCCGCGGCCCCACAAGCTGCGGACTCCTCACCCTCTCACGTTTCCCCACAGGGTGCTCGGCGGTTACTCCGCGTTGCAGGGTGGGACCATCGCCGAGACGCTGGAGGATTTCACGGGTGGAGTGGCGGAGAGCGTGGGTCTGAGCAGATACACATCGGAGGAGATCGGGGAGATGGTCCTAGCAGCGGGGCGCAGGGAGGCCCTGATGGCGTGCTACATCCAGGTGAGTGGCGCCCTCCACTGTTCATCCTGATGATTGCTCTGACCTAAGCGCTCGTCTCCTGGAAGGTTTCGGAGGCCGCGGACATTGGACGCGTGGATGAGGACGGTTTGGTGTTGGGACACGCATACTCAGTTCTAGGAGTCAAGGAGGTAAGTGCAGACATGACAGGGGGCCACAATGGAGCACTGCGCCCCAGAAATCACACAAGTACCTCATTCTTCTTTCAGGTGAAGCGCGGCTCCGAGGAGCTGACACTCATCCGGCTGAGGAATCCCTGGGGCTTCACCGAGTATAACGGTCCCTGGAGTGACCAGTAAGTGAAGACGGCCACACCCCCGAGGAGCGGGCGCCTCAGTCATGTGACTGCTGTGATTGTCTTGCAGATCCCTAGAGTGGAAGTCGGTTTCAGATGCGGAGCGCAGAGCGCTGAATCTCCAGAAAGATGACGGCGACTTCTGGTAATGTCATCTACCCTGTTATCTGCAGGAATGGCGGTGGCCGTGAGCACCCCAACCTCCGCATCACTGCCCTTGTATTTCAGGATCTACAGCAGGGTGCTCCCCATTTTGGCATAGTAGGAAGATCTCAAATGCTGAGGTTCAGGTCTCAATGTACCTGGCGGGTGATGACGGAAAGCTGCAGCCTGCCGCACATGTGTCAGACGTGGCAGATCATGAGCCAACCTCTGCCGCAGCCCTCTCTGGTCAATGACTCCTTTAGAAGACACATAGGAGCAGGCCTGAGCGACGTCTGCTGCCCTGCCCATTAGCGTGACCAGTGACAGCTGTGTCTGACCCCGTGGTATCTCTGTGCCGTGTCTGACCCCGTGATCTATCTGTGCCGTGTCTGACCCCGTGGTCTCCCTGTGTCTGACCCCGTGGTCTCCCTGTGTCTGACCCCGTGGTCTCCCTGTGTCTGACCCCGTGGTCTCCCTGTGCTGTGTCTGACACCGTGGTCTCTCTGTGCTGTGTCTGACCTTGTGGTCTTCCTGTGCTGTGTCTGACACCGTGGTCTCTCTGTGCTGTGTCTGACCCTGTGGTCTCTCCGTGGTCTTCCTGTACTGTGTCTGACCCTGTGGTCTTCCTGTGCTGTGTCTGACCCCGTGGTCTCCTTGTGCTGTGTCTGACCCCGTAGTCTCTCTGTGCTATGTCTGACCCTGTGGTCTTCCTGTGCTGTGTCTGACACCGTGGTCTCTCTGTGCTGTGTCCGACCCTGTGCTCTCTCCGTGGTCTTCCTGTGCTGTGTCTGACCCGTGGTCTCCCTGTGTCTGACCCCGTGGTCTCCCTGTGCTGTGTCTGACACCGTGGTCTCTCTGTGCTGTGTCTGACCCTGTGGTCTCTCCGTGGTCTTCCTGTACTGTGTCTGACCCTGTGGTCTTCCTGTGCTGTGTCTGACACCGTGGTCTCCCTGTGCTCTGTCTGACCCTGTGGTCTCTCCGTGGTCTTCCTGTGCCGTGTCTGACCCCGTGGTCTCCCTGTGCCCTGTCTGACCCCGTGGTCTCCCTGTGCTCTGTCTGACCCTGTGGTCTCTCCGTGGTCTCCCTGTGCCGTGTCTGACCCCGTGGTCTCCCTGTGCCGTGTCTGACCCCGTGGTCTCCCTGTGCCGTGTCTGACCCCGTGGTCTCCCTGTGCCGTGTCTGACCCCGTGGTCTCCCTGTGCCGTGTCTGACCCCGTGGTCTCCCTGTGCCGTGTCTGACACCGTGGTCTCCCTGTGCCGTGTCTGACCCCGTGGTCTCCCTGTGCCGTGTCTGACCCCGTGGTCTCTTTCCGCAGGATGCTCTGTGAGGATTTCTGCAGTCTCTTTTCATGGATTGTCATTTGCACGTGCAGCATGGAGTCCCCCCAGTGTGAGGTCACTGAACTGCGTGGCCGCTGGGAACGTGGGGTCAGTGCAGGAGGAGGACGCAGACTGAGTGAGTACTGAGCACAGACATGGCTGGACTCTGGCGCCCCTCCTCCAGCAGCTGTGGATTAGAGGCATTGCAGCCCGGATTGCTGGGAGTGAGCGGTCAGAGCCTGCATCCCCCTCCCCCCTGTTACTGTAGATGGAGGCTGACTGGTGCCGGGGAGATTGCTGAACATTTACAGGCATCCTGCAGCTGAGGATGCGTGTGTCTGATGGGAGGCGGCCTTGTATGGGAAACCTCTTATAGGACTGCTCCTCCACAGGTTGTATACAGCGCTCAGTACCTGAAATTTATACTTTATTCAGAATCTTTCTTCACCAATCCACAATTCCGTCTCCGCGTGGGCGTGGCCTCAGGTGCGAAGGAGGAGTCTGTCACTGAGCCGGGGATTGAGGAGCGCTGGATGGTGCTACTGGAGCTGATGCAGACGGATAGAAGAGCCACCAAACACCACATTGCATGTCACCTGTACAGGGTGAGTAGCTCTCAGCCACCATTATGTATGGAGCTTGTGGTGGGGAGAACCTAACTCACAGTGACCTGGGCCACAAAGCAGCCACGTATGTGCAGGATCTAATGTACATCCAGCCCAGTGTGGGGATCGGGGCGTCTGTGCTGGGGCCCTACTGCACTCTTCACCCCTTCGTGGACTGTCTCTAACCGTTCGTCTTTTCCTCCCTCAGGTTCCTGAACAGCTGGTGAGAACCTGGACGGGGCCCCCATTCTCATCGGGTGCCATATTGTACACACAGGTGGAAACAGGGGCAGTAGAAGACACCCCGGTCTCCAGGTCCAGCCTGACCATTACACGTCATGGAGGCCACACCTCGTCCTGATCCCTCAGAAGCCCACGGCCTCCAGTTCTATAGTGTCACGCCCTCGCTTTGCTGTATTGGCAGCCTCTTCCTCTGGGGGCGCTGTGTTTGTCCAGGGGACTCGGTGGTGGTAACATTGGGAATCTAAGCACAATTAATGTTTTAGGTTCCACGTCCACGTCTCGATCGTGGATTCTTCACCAGGAGTCGCCCAGTGTCCGACACAGGTGAACCACAAAACAGCCGTGGGGTGACAATGAGGGCCTCTCTTTCCCCGGGAGAATACGTTATTGTACCGTCCACATATGACCTCAACCAAGAGGGCGACTTTTACATCCGAGTGTATTGTGAGAAAGGAACAGACAGCAGGTAAGTGACCGTGACACTGCCACAACCTTACAGCGATGAGACCACCGTACGGAGGCCACTGCTAGCCTATCGAGACAGACGGTCACCTCTAGGTGATAGGACTCGGTTATGGAGACAGACGGTCACCTCTAGGTGATGGGACTCTGTTACGGAGACAGACGGTCACCTCTAGGTGATGGGACTCTGTTATGGAGACAGACAGTCACCTCTAGGTGATGGGACTCTGATATGGAGACAGACGGTCACCTCTAGGTGATGGGACTCTGATATGGAGACAGACGGTCACCTCTAGGTGATGGGACTCTGTTATGGAGACAGACGGTCACCTCTAGGTGATGGGACTCTGTTATGGAGACAGACGGTCACCTCTAGGTGATGGGACTCTGATATGGAGACAGACGGTCACCTCTAGGTGATGGGACTCTGTTATGGAGACAGACGGTCACCTCTAGGTGATGGGACTCTGATATGGAGACAGACGGTCACCTCTAGGTGATAGGACTCGGTTATGGAGACAGACGGTCACCTCTAGGTGATGGGACTCTGTTATGGAGACAGACGGTCACCTCTAGGTGATGGGACTCTGTTAGGGAGACAGACGGTCACCTCTAGGTGATGGGACTCGGTTATGGAGACAGACGGTCACCTCTAGGTGATGGGACTCGGTTATGGAGACAGACGGTCACCTCTAGGTGATGGGACTCTGTTATGGAGACAGACGGTCACCTCTAGGTGATGGGACTCTGTTATGGAGACAGACGGTCACCTCTAGGTGATGGGACTCTGTTATGGAGACAGACGGTCACCTCTAGGTGATGGGACTCTGTTATGGAGACAGACGGTCACCTCTAGGTGATGGGACTCTGTTATGGAGACAGACGGTCACCTCTAGGTGATGGGACTCGGTTATGGAGACAGACGGTCACCTCTAGGTGATGGGACTCTGTTATGGAGACAGACGGTCACCTCTAGGTGATGGGACTCTGATATGGAGACAGACGGTCACCTCTAGGTGATGGGACTCGGTTACGGAGACAGACGGTCACCTCTAGGTGATGGGACTCTGTTATGGAGACAGACTGTCACCTCTAGGTGACGGGACTCTGTTATGGAGACAGACGGTCACCTCTAGGTGACGGGACTCGGATATGGAGACAGACTGTCACCTCTAGGTGATGGGACTTGGTTATGGAGATAGGCGGTCACCTCTAGGTGATGGGACTCTGTTATGGAGACAGACGGTCACCTCTAGGTGATGGGACTCTGTTATGGAGACAGACGGTCACCTCTAGGTGATGGGACTCTGATATGGAGACAGACGGTCACCTCTAGGTGATGGGACTCGGTTATGGAGACAGACGGTCACCTCTAGGTGATGGGACTCTGATACGGAGACAGACTGTCACCTCTAGGTGATGGGACTCTGTTATGGAGACAGGCGGTCACCTCTAGGTGATGGGACTCTGATATGGAGACAGACGGTCACCTCTAGGTGACGGGACTCTGATATGGAGACAGACGGTCACCTCTAGGTGATGGGACTCTGTTATGGAGACAGACGGTCACCTCTAGGTGATGGGACTCTGATATGGAGACAGACGGTCACCTCTAGGTGATGGGACTCTGTTATGGAGACAGACGGTCACCTCTAGGTGATGGGACTCTGATATGGAGACAGACGGTCACCTCTAGGTGATGGGACTCTGTTATGGAGACAGACGGTCACCTCTAGGTGATGGGACTCTGTTATGGAGACAGACGGTCACCTCTAGGTGATGGGACTCTGTTATGGAGACAGACGGTCACCTCTAGGTGATGGGACTCTGTTATGGAGACAGACGGTCACCTCTAGGTGATGGGACTCTGTTATGGAGACAGACGGTCACCTCTAGGTGATGGGACTCTGTTATGGAGACAGACGGTCACCTCTAGGTGATGGGACTCTGTTATGGAGACAGACGGTCACCTCTAGGTGATGGGACTCTGTTATGGAGACAGACGGTCACCTCTAGGTGATGGGACTCTGTTATGGAGACAGACGGTCACCTCTAGGTGATGGGACTCTGTTATGGAGACAGACGGTCACCTCTAGGTGATGGGACTCTGTTATGGAGACAGACGGTCACCTCTAGGTGATGGGACTCTGTTATGGAGACAGACGGTCACCTCTAGGTGATGGGACTCTGTTATGGAGACAGACGGTCACCTCTAGGTGATGGGACTCTGTTATGGAGACAGACGGTCACCTCTAGGTGATGGGACTCTGTTATGGAGACAGACGGTCACCTCTAGGTGATGGGACTCTGTTATGGAGACAGACGGTCACCTCTAGGTGATGGGACTCTGTTATGGAGACAGACGGTCACCTCTAGGTGATGGGACTCTGTTATGGAGACAGACGGTCACCTCTAGGTGATGGGACTCTGTTATGGAGACAGACGGTCACCTCTAGGTGATGGGACTCTGTTATGGAGACAGACGGTCACCTCTAGGTGATGGGACTCTGTTATGGAGACAGACGGTCACCTCTAGGTGATGGGACTCTGTTATGGAGACAGACGGTCACCTCTAGGTGATGGGACTCTGTTATGGAGACAGACGGTCACCTCTAGGTGATGGGACTCTGTTATGGAGACAGACGGTCACCTCTAGGTGATGGGACTCTGTTATGGAGACAGACGGTCACCTCTAGGTGATGGGACTCTGTTATGGAGACAGACGGTCACCTCTAGGTGATGGGACTCTGTTATGGAGACAGACGGTCACCTCTAGGTGATGGGACTCTGTTATGGAGACAGACGGTCACCTCTAGGTGATGGGACTCTGTTATGGAGACAGACGGTCACCTCTAGGTGATGGGACTCTGTTATGGAGACAGACGGTCACCTCTAGGTGATGGGACTCTGATATGGAGACAGACGGTCACCTCTAGGTGATGGTACTCGGTTATGGAGACAGACGGTCACCTCTAGGTGATGGGACTCTGTTATGGAGACAGACGGTCACCTCTAGGTGATGGGACTCTGTTATGGAGACAGACGGTCACCTCTAGGTGATGGGACTCTGATATGGAGACAGACGGTCACCTCTAGGTGATGGGACTCTGTTATGGAGACAGACGGTCACCTCTAGGTGATGGGACTCTGATATGGAGACAGACTGTCACCTCTAGGTGATGGTACTCGGTTATGGAGACAGACGGTCACCTCTAGGTGATGGTACTCGGTTATGGAGACAGACGGTCACCTCTAGGTGATGGGACTCTGATATGGAGACAGACGGTCACCTCTAGGTGATGGGACTTTGTTATGGAGACAGACGGTCACCTCTAGGTGATGGGACTCTGTTATGGAGACAGACGGTCACCTCTAGGTGATGGGACTCTGTTATGGAGACAGACGGTCACCTCTAGGTGATGGGACTCTGTTATGGAGACAGACGGTCACCTCTAGGTGACGGGACTCGGTTATAGAGACAGACGGTCACCTCTAGGTGACGGGACTCGGTTATAGAGACAGACGGTCACCTCTAGGTGATGGGACTCTGTTATGGAGACAGACGGTAACCTCTAGGTGATGGGACTCTGTTATAGAGACAGACGGTCACCTCTAGGTGATGGGACTCTGATATGGAGACAGGCGGTCACCTCTAGGTGATGGGACTCTGATATGGAGACAGACGGTCACCTCTAGGTGACGGGACTCTGATATGGAGACAGACGGTCACCTCTAGGTGACGGGACTCTGTTATGGAGACAGACGGTCACCTCTAGGTGATGGGACTCTGTTATGGAGACAGACGGTCACCTCTAGGTGATGGGACTCTGTTATGGAGACAGACGGTCACCTCTAGGTGATGGGACTCTGTTATGGAGACAGACGGTCACCTCTAGGTGACGGGACTCGGTTATAGAGACAGACGGTCACCTCTAGGTGACGGGACCCTCGTTGACTTGCTTCTCTTCGTAAGCGCGCTCTTTTTCTTGAATTATTATACTTATTTTCTAATTTTTAGGATTTTCTGAAACCTGACAGGCCGCTTGACCATGAGCCCATACCCAGGTTACTAAGAAGATGGTGCTGCACCTCCACCCAAGTCCAAAAGTCCAATGAGCCCGAGATCTGGGGATGGAAAACACTGATGGTGTTTATAGGATTGAAATGCGCCAACAATTTTCTGATGTCTCCAGAACAGTAAAAGAGAAATCTGTGTTATCATTGAGTGTCCTGTGTCACTGACGGTGCACTAACACATCTCAGCTACTCCATTCATG
>JAKVIS010005872.1:0-11347 GCA_033119425.1 Bufotes viridis | reverse complement strand
CCTCAGTATCTGCTCTTATTCTGTATATATATATATATATATATATATATATATATATATATGTGGGAGTCGCTCTGGTAGATAGCGGTGCGGGTGCAGTATAGAGGCAAACGGAGTCCAGAAAGTGTAGCAAACAGTGTTTAATTCACACTTGTAGCAAATACACAGCAAACAGTCACTTGGTGTTAATTCACACCCATCAGAAAACGTGCAGCAAAACGAAATAGTCAAAAACAGGTTCCAGTCACCTGGGAGGCTTTAGGTGCAGGTTCGCACCTGGCTGTCAGTCCAGCCGCAAGGCGATCGACCTCCGGCTTCCAGGCCGTCTGCACTCCTCCTTGCTTGGGGTCTTGCTTCCAGCTCAGAAAACTCCACACAGCACAGCATGGATCAGCACTCCCAAACTCAAGTTATTCCACAGCCTAACAGCAGCTCCAGGACAATCACACTCAGCTGCTGAGGAGGCTGCCTTTAAAGGCCCGGATAAAGTCCGGCCTGGACCGTGGGGAATAGGCACCCACCCAACTCTTTGCCTACTCCCAGTAAGAGCCGGCCCGGATTGGCTTTGCAGCCAAACTAAAAACAAAGTGTCAAACAGCACTAGCTGCTGCTGACACACGAAAACCCGGCTCTTACCTCACCGAGGCCAGGAACCTCGGTGACACGTACCTGCCATCGACCACGGTACCTTGCACCCTCTTACACCCCCTTTGTTCAGCCCTGAGGGTGAACACATGAGGCAGTGGACGCGGGACAGGGCATCTGCGTTACACTGCAAGCGGCCTGCCCTGTGCTCTACAGAGAACTTAAAGTTCTGCAGGGATAGGAACCACCTGGTGACCCGAGCATTCCTCTCCTTTGCCTGGCTCATCCACTTGAGAGGGAATGGTCGGTCACCAGACGGAACCTCCTCCCTAACAGGTAGTAGCGGAGAGATTCGAGTGCCCACTTGATAGCCATGCACTCCCTCTCCACTATACTATACCTGGACTCGGCGGGACTGAGCTTACGGCTCAGGAAGACAACGTGATGTTCTTCCCGTTGACCTCCTGAGACAGTACCGCACGAGGCCTACCTCCGGCGTCGGTCTGTACGACGAACTCCCTGACGTCGGTCTGTGCGACGAACTCCCGGGTGTCACCAAAACCGGGGACCCACACATCTTGACATCTTGACCTGGTTGAGCAGGTGCGGGGACGTCCAGGGTCTTCCTAGCAAGAACCTGGATGAGTTTGGCATCTGGTCGGGTGCCTGGGCGTTTCAGATTAAGTTGAAACATTCAGGGAGTCGGTTTCCCACATACCATCATCTGCTTTCCTTGGTCGGGATAGGATCATGGTGTTCTACAGGGGGCAGCCTAAGCTGTGTTACAAGTGCGGCAGCCCTTCGCACTTCAGCGCCAGCTGCCAAGTGCGGAGGTGCGCGTTGTCGCGAGGGTGAAGGCAATCTAGCTGCATCTTGTGGGCAGATTAGATGCAATCTGTGTGGTGAGCTAGGGCACCCGTTCAGTCATTGCCCACGCTCTGTCGCCAGCGTGGCTCGTGCACGCGCGGAGGTGAGCCGGGAGGCCCCCACCGCCGAGGCGGAGTGCTGGCGAAGGTGACAGGGCAGTGGGGTCGATGAAGAGAAAAGACGGCCCGTCCCAGCAGAGAACGGAGGGAGAGGCGTCAAATGGAGAGAGGGCAGGTGGAACCCCGTCCTGGGGTGATGCCTGCGCCCTCCCAAGAGAATGCCTCTCCTAGAGCTGAGACCCTGGGGGGATAATGAGGTGAATGAGGAACTCAGGAGACTAGACCGTTCGAGTGACTCTGTCCTCTTGCTACGAGAGTGCAACAGAGGGGAGTGTGACAGAGTCTAAAAGAACAAGAAGGAAACGTCTGACCAAAAAAATCTAGCCCGACCAGAGTGGCTGCGGAAGGCGAAGCCAGCTCCCCCTGGACCTCTCTAATCCTGACTCTCTTCCCTGGATCTTTCCAACCGGTACCTCACCTTGGATGAGATCTCCGCCTCCTCTTCTTCTGGGGAGGAGGTCGAGGTGAGGGAGCTGGAGGGGCAAGAGAAGGAGCCTCTGGAAGGGCCCGCACCTCCCTCCGGTGAGGATGCAAAGTCCTCGGGAGGTGGGGCGGATCCAGACACTGGGAATGGGAATGACAAGGGTGGTGCGAAAGGGGAGGCGGTGGTGACTAATGAGATGGACACCACTGTCTCTCTCAAAAGAAATCGTGCCACCTTAGGGGGTAGCCCTGGGAGGGGTAAGAAGAAGAATGGGAAGGGAAGGAAGAAGGCCGTCTAACTTAATCACTCTCTATGGCGGCACTCACTCCGTTGACCCTGGCGACTATTAATGTCGCCAGTATTAAATCGGATGCGGCTAGGTTTGCAGCCTTTGATTTTCTCAGCCGGGTTGAAGCTGATATTTTATTTTTGCAAGAGACCAGGCTGCCAGATTTAGCGGCTGTATATAAAGCAAAAAAGAGTGGAGGTGTGGTCCATCATATTGGTCTCTTGCGGCTGAGCCGTATAGCGGAGTGGCGGTCCTTTTACCGCACCAGTAGAAAGCCGACGAGTGATTGAGTTAGAAATGGGGAGGTGTTTGATTTTAGATGTCCTCATGAAGGGTCAAGAGCTTCGCCTGATAAACATCTATGGTCCCCAAACCAAGCGGGATCGGAAGCATCTCTTTTGAGGATCAAACCTTTCCATTTCACGAGTCGGCAGGTGGTCTTTGGCGGGGACTTTAATACAGTCACAAGGTCCCAAGACCGGGAGGCGCCAGAGACCGGCTGGCTTATGATAGTGTATCCCTGAATAGCATAGCTAGCGAGGCTCGTCTGGTGGATGTCCACATTAGGCACACCCCAGGCCACGGGGTTTCACTTATTATAGAGGTAGTCAGATTAGGTCTAGAATAGACAGGTTTTATTTAAAGGAGGAGACTACTTTTTCACCTCTAAAGGTGGTAGAGGTGGAATTCTCCGATCACTGTATGATTATGTTCTCTTTGAATGTTGCAGAATCCCCCAAATGGGAAGAGGCTATTGGAAGCTAAATTCGGCCCTCCTGGAGGAAGCAGAGGTGAGACAATCCTTTGAGGACTTCCTTCAGACTCAGGTAGAGTTGCTGGATCTTTGTGACACTAAGTCGGAGTGGTGGGAGATATTCAAAGATCGGGTGGCAAAATTCTTCCGCCAGCTCTCGAGCCTCAGGTCCCTGGACAAGTATCGCTTGTATCAGGGTCTGAGGAGGAAACTCGAACAACTGGTCTCGACTGGAGGTAGCCGAGAGGATATCTCCAGGGTGAAATCTTTGCTTAAGAGGTGCCAGTACGATAGGCACACATCTTTGGTTTTTGAGAGGGATTTCGGGAAGTACCGCTCGCCCGACCCTTACAGAAACTGTAAGATGTCAGTGAAAAGTAAGTTGGTGACGGGACTGGTCGATGGTACGGGATCTCTGGATAGGTCCAGATCAGGGATCTTGGAAATCGTCAAGTCCTTCTACTCGTGCCTCTTGAGGAAGAAGGATCTGAATCGGGACAGGATTTCGGCTTTCCTGGCTGAAACCGTCCCTGAGTCAAGAGTAGACCTTTCTCTTGGCATTTTGATAGAAGAAATCAGAGAAGAGGAAGTCAGCCTGGCGATCGAAGGGCTTGCCCTAAAGAAGTCGCCAGGCCCGGATGGCTTAACATCCGAGTTTTATAAGACCTTTAAGGACTTCTTGGTTCCCCTCTTGACTAAGGTATTAAATGAGTGCCTATCCTCGGGTGCTCTGCCGAGGTCAATGAGGGAGGTCAGCTCTGATCCTTATATCAAGGGTAAAGATCCGAGCCGTATTGAGAATTGGCGTCCCATAGCGCTTCTCAGTACGGACAGAAAGATCCTGGCCAAGATACTGTTTAATCGGTTGGTGCAGTTTGCACCCGGCTCCTTCGGAGACCCAACATTGCTCAGTTACAGGCGGAAGCACGTTTAGTGCTGTACTCGGTGTCCGAGAGGCAGTGGAGCAGGGTAGGGTGGGTAACTGGAAGGGGTACATGCTGGCCTTAGATCAGGCAAAGGCTTTTGATCGGGTTAACCACGAGTACCTCTGGTCAGTCCTTCTGAAATATGGCCTGCCGGGGGTTTGTTGATTGGTTAAAGATCTTGTATGCAGGGGCAGAGAGTTTCCCGCTGGTGAGCGGTTGGTCTGGCAGCCCTTTCGAGGTCGGGTCTGGAGTCCGCCAGGGTTGTCCATTGAGCCCGCTCTTATACGTGTTTGCGATTGATCCTTTTATTAGGAGGATTGATCGTGGGCCGTTAGCGGGAGTCAGGATGAGTCTGGAGGAGCCAGAAGCCACTCTGAGGGTGGTGGCTTATGCCGATGACGTCACTGTTTTCGTGTCCTCGGGAGGGAGGCGGAATACGTGATGTCGGAGGTAAGCGCTACTCGGAAGTCTCCGGGTCCGTGATTAACCGGGATAAGTGTGAGAGTCTCTGGCTGGGAGGGGTGATCCATCTTTCGGTCTCCCGGACACCCTCCCAGAGCCCCAGTCGTCAGCCAAAGTCCTAGGCGTTCAATTCGGCCATGGGGATTATCCCACCCAAAATTGGGATAGCAGGCTTAAGATCGCCGCTCAGAAGGTTGACCAGTGGAAGGGTTGGTCTTTGACCCTCAGGGAAAGGGTGAGCCTGATCAAGACTTACCTTCTCCCTTTGCTTATCTATTTGGCCAGTGTATGTGTCTTGCCAGAACCTCTCTGGACTCGGGTTTACAGTCTGTTCTTTCAACTGTTATGGGGGAATAGGCTGAACCTAGTCAGAGAGAGGTGACATACCGTACGAGGAGACTAGGGGGTTGGGTATGGTCAACCCCGTGGTGTTCCTTGTGAACACCTTTGTTAAGATCAACCTGGCAAACCTCTGGAAAGAGAGGCTCCTCCGTGGGTAGTCTCTTGCAGGGGTTGGTTTTGGCCTTTCTTCCAGGAGTGGGAGACAGGAGGGCAAGTGAAGGATTTGCGTACACCTCATGGATATCTTCCGGCTTATGTCACCCGTTTCTGAAGGTGATCCGCCAGTGGGGTTTGGGAGTGAGGGAGATCAGGACCCAGTCAAGGAGATCCCTTGACGAGAGGGTCTTGTTGACCCACTTCCAAAAGCCCCTGGCCCTTAAGGATTGCCCAAGCCGGGATCTAGACAAGGGGCTACAGTTGTTAAATTAGGCAAGGATCCCCTTGAAGTTTTGGGACTTGGCTTGGCGCTGCTTTCACGGGAAGCTGTATGTAAGGGGCAACTTGAGGTATAGGAACTCTGATGAAAGGGGTTGTCCCCGGGAGGAGTGTGGCGACATACTGGAAAGTATGGAGCACTTCCTGCTTCAGTGTCCCTTTAATGCAGAGGTATACAAACGGGTGGGTGCATCCATTGGCTGGCCTAGGCTAGCCAACCTCTCCTATGCGGAGTGGGCTTATGGAGCATTCAAAGGTTTGGGAAGAAGGGACCCATGCACAGCTTTTATAGTTAGCATAGTGGTCAGGTACTTCACATGGAGCGCACGGTGTTTAGTTTCAACCCAGCAGAAAGTCCTCGCTGTGGAAGAGTTGAGTAGGAACATTCTCGGTGACCTGGTGAAGGTTCGCTCTCTCGAGTGCGAAAGGGTGGGTACGGATGGGGTCTCTTACCTCTGGAGAGGCTTCACCTTCGATGTGCCTTAGCCTCAGTAGCACTTTTCCTGGTGTTGGGCTGAGGCTTTCACACTAGGTTTTTGTTTTGTATTTAAGATGAGTTTTTGAAGAAAGGTTTGCAAATGACTGAACTTGGGCCTTCGGGTGGATTTTGATATTGGTTTGTATCGATTGATATGGTTGTTATAAGTTGTATATATTGTATGATAGGGTAAGTGGGTGTAGTTAGGTTGGGTGGGATGGGGTGGGGGGGGGTTCATATTTTTGTGTGGGGACGCCTGCATCCAGCCCTGGACTATGCGGACATAGGAGGACATGAGGCGAGGGGCTGGGTGTGGGTGGTGGAGGAAGGGCTGGCCTCATGGAGGGACAAGAGGCGGAGGTTGGCCCTGGGTGAAGGTGATGGGATAGATAGATTGGTAGGGGTAGTATAGGTTTGTATTTTCTTATAATATGTGTGTGTTTAAAAAAAAAAAAATAATAATAATATATATAAAAAAAAAAAATAAATAAATAAAATTAAAAAAAAAAAAAATGTATTGTTATATTATGATTATTTAATTTGTGTTTATTATTATTTATTGTGACAAGTTGTAATTTATTTTCTGTTAGAAACAATTTTTATAAATTTGTATATAGTCGGGGTTCAGCCGGATCGGATGTTTAGGTTCGGCTAGGTTTCATTTTCTCTTTTGTAGTAGGTATGAATGAGAGTCTGCATGTAGCAGGGCCAGTAGGGTGAGTGGATATACTTTATTCCTTGTTTTATATCTTGTTTGGAAATTTTTATGGCAAAGTTTTTGTATTTTTGTATAAAATTAATAAAGAGTTCCTCAGTATCTGCTCTTATTCTATATATATATACACTGCACAGTACCACTTCTCCTGTCCTGTATACTGGGTATAATCCTCAGTATCTGCTCTTATTCTGTATATATATACACTGCACAGTACCACTTCTCCTGTCCTGTATACTGGGTGTAATCCTCAGTATTTGCTCTTATTCTGTATATATATACACTGCACAGTACCACCTCACCTGTCCTGTATACTGGGTGTAATCCTCAGTATCTGCTCTTATTCTGTATATATATACACTGCACAATACCACTTCTCCTGTCCTGTATACTGGGTGTTATCTTCAGTATCTGCTCTTATTCTGTATATATACACTGCACAGTACCACTTCTCCTCTCCTGTATACTGGGTGTAATCCTCAGTATCTGTTCATATTCTGTATATATATACACTGCACAGTACCACTTCTCCTGTCCTGTATACTGGGTGTAATCCTCAGTATCTGCTCTTATTCTGTATATATATACACTGCACAGTACCACTTCTCCTGTCCTGTATACTGGGTGTAATCCTCAGTATCTGCTCTTATTCTGTATATATACACACTGCACAGTACCACTTCTCCTGTCCTGTATACTGGGTGTAATCCTCAGTATCTGCTCTTATTCTGTATATATATACACTGCACAGTACCACTTCTCCTGTCCTGTATACTGGGTGTAATCCTCAGTATCTGCTCTTATTCTGTATATATATACACTGCACAGTACCACTTCTCCTGTCCTGTATACTGGGTGTAATCCTCAGTATCTGCTCTTATTCTGTATATATATATACACTGCACAATACCACTTCTCCTGTCCTGTATACTGGGTGTTATCTTCAGTATCTGCTCTTATTCTGTATATATGGACACTTCACAGTACCACTTCTCCTGTCCTGTATACTGGGTGTAATCCTCAGTATCTGCTCTTATTCTGTATATATATACACTGCACAGTACCACTTCTCCTGTCCTGTATACCGGGTGTAATCCTTAGTATCTGCTCTTATTCTGTATATATATACACTGCACAGTACCACTTCTCCTGTCCTGTATACCAGGTGTAAGCCTCAGTATCTGCTCTTATTCTGTATATATACACTGCACAGTACCACTTCTCCTGTCCTGTATACCGGGTGTAATCCTCAGTATCTGCTCTTATTCTGTATATATATACACTGCACAGTACCACTTCTCCTGTCCTGTATACTGGGTGTAATTCTCAGTATCTGCTCTTATTCTGTATATATATATACACTGCACAGAACCACTTCTCCTGTCCGGTATACTGGGTGTAATTCTCAGTATCTGCTCTTATTCTGTATATATATACACTGCACAGTACCACTTCTCCTGTCCTGTATAATGGGTGTAATCCTCAGTATCTGCTCTTATTCTGTATATATATATACACTGCACAGTACCACTTCTCCTGTCCTGTATACTGGGTGTAATCCTCAGTATCTGCTCTTATTCTGTATATATATACACTGCACAGTACCACTTCTCCTGTCCTGTATACTGGGTGTAATCCTCAGTATCTGCACTTATTCTGTATATATATACACTGCACAGTACCACTTCTACTGTCCTGTATACTGGGTGTAATCCTCAGAATCTGCTCTTATTCTGTATATATATATATACTGCACAGTACCACTTCTCCTGTCCTGAATACTGGGTGTAATCCTCAGTATCTGCTCTTATTCTGTATATATACACTGCACAGTACCACTTCTCCTGTATACCGGGTGTAATCCTCAGTATCTGTTCTTATTCTGTATATATATACACTGCACAGTACCACTTCTCCTGTCCTGTATATCGGGTGTAATCCTCAGTATCTGCTCTTATTCTGTATATATATACACTTCACAGTACCACTTCTCCTGTCCTGTATACCGGGTGTAATCCTCAGTATCTGCTCTTATTCTGTATATATACATTGCACAGTACCACTTCTCCTGTCCTGTATACTAGGTGTAATCCTCAGTATCTGCTCTTATTCTGTATATATATACACTGCACAGTAACACTTCTCCTGTCCTGTATACTGGGTGTAATCCTCAGTATCTGCTCTTATTCTGTATATATACACTGCACAGTACCACTTCTCCTGTCCTGTATACTGGGTGTAATTTTCAGTATCTGCTCTTATTCTGTAAATATATACACTGCACAGTACCACTTCTCCTGTCCTGTATAATGGGTGTGATCCTCAGTATCTGCTATTATTCTGTATATATACACTGCACAGTACCACTTCTCCTTTCCTTTATACTGGGTGTAATCCTGAGTATCTGCTCTTATTCTGTATATATGGACACTGCACAGTACCACTTCTCCTGTCCTGTATACTGGGTGTAATCCTCAGTATCTGCTCTTATTCTGTATATATATACACTGCACAGGACCACTTCTACTGTCCTGTATACTGGGTGTAATCCTCAGTATCTGCTCTTACTCTGTATATATATACACTGCACAGTACCACTTCTCCTGTCCTGTATACTGGGTGTAATCCTCAGTATCTGCTCTTATTCTGTATATATACACTGCACAGTACCACTTCTCCTGTCCTGTATACTGGGTGTAATCCTCAGTATCTGTTCTTATTCTGTATATATAAACTGCACAGTACCACTTCTCCTGTCCTGTATACCAGGTGTAATCATCAGTATCTGCTCTTTTTCTGTATATATATACACTGCACAGTACCACTTCTCCTGTCCTGTATACCGGGTGTAATCCTCAGTATCTGCTCTTATTCTGTGTGTGTATATATATATATATATTATATATATATATATACACACTGCACAGTACCACTTTTCCTGTCCTGTATATCGGTTGTATTCCTCAGTATCTTCTCTTATTCTGTATATATATACACTGCACAGTACCACTTCTCCTGTCCTGTATACTGGGTGTAATCCTCAGTATTTGCTCTTATTCTGTATATGAATACACTGCACAGTACCACTTCTCCTGTATACTGGGTGTAATCCTCAGTATCTGCTCTTATTCTGTATATATATACACTGCACAGTACCTCTTCTCCTGTCCTGTATACTGGGTGTAATCCTCAGTATCTGCTCTTATCCTGTATATATATACACTGCACAGTACCACTTCTCCTGTCCTGTATACTGGGTGTAATCCTCAGTATCTGCTCTTATTCTATATATATATAGACACTGCACAGTACCACTTTTCCTGTCCTGTATACTGGGTGTAATCCTCAGTATCTGCTCTTATTCTGTATATATATACACTGCACAGTACCACTTCTCCTGTCCTGTATACTGGGTGTAATCCTCAGTATCTGCTCTTATCCTGTATATATGGACACTGCACAGTACCACTTCTCCTGTCCTGTATACCGGGTGTAATCCCCAGTATCTGCTCCTAATTCTGTATATATGGAGACTGCACAGTACCACTTCTCCTGTCCTGTATACAGGGTGTAATCCTCAGTATCTGCTCTTATTCTGTATATATACAATGCACAGTACCACTTCTCCTGTCCTGTATACTGGGTGTAATCCTCAGTATCTGCTCTTATTCTGTATATATATACACTGCACAGTACCACTTCTCCTGTCCTGTATACAGTGTGTAATCCTCAGTATCTGCTCTTATTCTGTATATATACAATGCACAGTACCACTTCTCCTGTCCTGTATACTGGGTGTAATCCTCAGTATCTGCTCTTATTCTGTATATATATACACTGCACAGTACCACTTCTCCTGTCCTGTATACTGGGTGTAATCCTCAGTATCTGCTCTTATTCTGTATATATATACTTCACAGTACCACTTCTCTTGTCCTGTATACTGGGTGTAATCCTCAGTATCTGCTCTTATTCTGTATAAATATACACACTGCACAGTACCACTTCTCCTGTCCTGTATGCCGGTTGTAATCCTCAGTATCTGCTCTTATTCTGTATATATATATACACTGCACAGTACCACTTCTCCTGTCCTGTATACTTGTTGTAATCCTCAGTATCTGCTCTTATTCTGTATATATCGTACACTGCACAGTACCTCTTCTCCTGTCCTGTATACCGGGTGTAATCCTCAGTATCTGCTCTTATTCTGTATATATATACACTGCACAGTACCACTTCTCCTGTCCTGTATACTGGGTTTAATCCTCAGTATCTGCTCTTATTCTGTATATATACACTGCACAGTACCACTTCTCCTGTCCTGTATGCTGGGTGTAATCCTCAGTATCTGCTCTTATTCTGATATATATATACACTGCACAGTACCACTTCTCCTGTCCTGTATGCCGGTTGTAATCCTCAGTATCTGCTCTTAGTCTGTATATATATACACTGCACAGTACCACTTCTCCTGTTCTGTATACTTGTTGTAATCCTCAGTATCTGCTCTTATTTTGTATATATGGACACTGCACAGTACCTCTTCTCCTGTCCTGTATACTGGGTGTAATCCTCAGTATCTGCTCTTATTCTGTGTATATATATACTCTAAACAGTACCACCTCTCCTGTCCTGTATACTGAGTGTAATCCTCAGTATCTGCTCTTATTCTGTGTATATACACACTGCACAGTACCACTTCTCCTGTCCCGTATACCGGGTGTAATCCTCAGTATCTGCTCTTATTCTGTATATATATACACTGCACAGTACCACTTCTCCTGCCCTGTATACTGGGTGTAATCCTCAGTATCTGCTCTTATTCTGTATATATATACACTGCACAGTACCACTTCTCCTGTCCTGTATACTGTGGTGTAATCCTCCAGTATCTGCTCTTATTCTATATATATATACACTGCACAGTACCACTTCTCCCTGTCCTGTA
>JAKVIS010005871.1:0-11308 GCA_033119425.1 Bufotes viridis | reverse complement strand
GTTGTGCGTTCAGTTACATGTGTATTCAGGAAGCAAAAGGCTGACAACGCTTTACCCGTGGATCGGTCAGAATCTTTGAGCGGGTACACTTTGTTCGCTTTTGATTTATCGCCGGATCAAGAACCCGGCGGCCATTTCTCTCTAATAAAAACTGCCAATCTCAGAGCTGAAATTATATTTGCAGAGTCGGTCATATTCAGTTCATGAACATATTATTGAAATAAACAATACAGGGAGTGCAGAATTATTAGGCAAATGAGCATTTTGACCACATCATCCTCTTTATGCATGTTGTCTTACTCCAAGCTGTATAGGCTCGAAAGCCTACTACCAATTAAGCATATTAGGTGATGTGCATCTCTGTAATGAGAAGGGTGTGGTCTAATGACATCAACACCCTATATCAGGTGTGCATAATTATTAGGCAACTTCCTTTCCTTTGGCAAAATGGGTCAAAAGAAGGACTTGACAGGCTCAGAAAAGTCAAAAATAGTGAGATATCTTGCAGAGGGATGCAGCACTCTTAAAATTGCAAAGCTTCTGAAGCGTGATCATCGAACAATCAAGCGTTTCATTCAAAATAGTCAACAGGGTCGCAAGAAGCGTGTGGAAAAACCAAGGTGCAAAATAACTGCCCATGAACTGAGAAAAGTCAAGCTGTGCAGCTGCCAAGATGCCACTTGCCACCAGTTTGGCCATATTTCAGAGCTGCAACATCACTGGAGTGCCCAAAGCACAAGGTGTGCAATACTCAGAGACATGGCCAAGGTAAGAAAGGCTGAAAGACGACCACCACTGAACAAGACACACAAGCTGAAACGTCAAGACTGGGCCAAGAAATATCTCAAGACTGATTTTTCTAAGGTTTTATGGACTGATGAAATGAGAGTGAGTCTTGATGGGCCAAATGGATGGGCCCGTGGCTGGATTGGTAAAGGCCAGAGAGCTCCAGTCCGACTCAGACGCCAGCAAGGTGGAGGTGGAGTACTGGTTTGGGCTGGTATCATCAAAGATGAGCTTGTGGGGCCTTTTCGGGTTGAGGATCGAGTCAAGCTCAACTCCCAGTCCTACTGCCAGTTTCTGGAAAACACCTTCTTCAAGCAGTGGTACAGGAAGAAGTCTGCATCCTTCAAAGAAAAACATGATTTTCATGCAGGACAATGCTCCATCACACGCGTCCAAGTACTCCACAGCATGGCTGGCAAGAAAGGGTATAAAAGAAGAAAATCTAATGACATGGCCTCCTTGTTCACCTCATCTGAACCCCATTGAGAACCTGTGGTCCATCATCAAATGTGAGATTTACAAGGAGGGAAAACAGTACACCTCTCTGAACAGTGTCTGGGAGGCTGTGGTTGCTGCTGCACGCAATGTTGATGGTGAACAGATCAAAACACTGACAGAATCCATGGATGGCAGGCTTTTGAGTGTCCTTGCAAAGAAAGGTGGCTATATTGGTCACTGATTTGTTTTTGTTTTGTTTTTAAAAGTCAGAAATGTATATTTGTGAATGTTGAGATGTTATATTGGTTTCACTGGTAAAAATAAATAATTGAAATGGGTATATATATTGTTTTTTAAGTTGCCTAACAATTATGCACAGTAATAGTCACCTGCACACACAGATATCCCCTAAAATAGCTAAAACTAAAAACAAACTAAAAACTACTTCCAAAAATATTCAGCTTTGATATTAATGAGTTTTTGGGTTCATTGAGAACATGGTTGTTGTTCAATAATAAAATTAATCCTCAAAAATACAACTTGCCTAATAATTCTGCACTCCCTGTAGAAGAGAAGTTTTATATGATTTTCAATTAAATGAATAATTACGAAATTACCTGTGTTTTCAAAGCCTACTTTCACCCGGACGCATATTTTAAGATGGGGTCAATTATATAGAGTTTATACTCTAGGGGTGCATCAGGGGGCTTGAAATGGGTCATGGTGTAAAAACAGTCCAGCAAAATCTGCCTTTCAAAAACCCATATGGTGTTCCCTCCTTCTATGTCCTGCCCGTTTGGCCAAACAGTAGTTTACAACGACATATAGGGTGTTTCTGCACAGTACAGAATCAGGGCAACCCATATTGAGTTTTGTTTGGCAGTTAAACCTTGCTTTATTCCTGGAAAAATGGATTCAAATGAAAAATCTACCAAAAAAATGAAATTCTAAAACTGTTTCTCCATCTGCCATTAACTCTTGTGGACCACCTAAAGGGTTAACAAAGTTTGTAAAACCCGTTTTGAATACCTTGAGGGTGTACTTTCATAGATGGAGTCACTTTTTGAGAATTTCTATTCTAAGGGGACATCAAAGGGGCTTGAAATGGGACATAGTTTAACAAAAACAGTCGTTCAAAATCCGCCTTCCAAAAACCATATGGATGTTCCTCTCCTTCTATGTCCTGCTGTTTGGCCAAACAGTAGTTTACGACCACATATGGGGTGTTTCTGCAAAGTACAAAATCAGGGCAACCCATATTGAGTTTTGTTAACCCTTGCTTTTTCCTGGAAAAATCAAAATTTTCCATTAATTCTTGTGGAACACCAAAAGGGTTAACAAAGTCTGTAAAATCAGTTTTGAATACATTGAGGGGTGTAGTTTCTAGAATCGGGTCATTTTTTGGTGGTTTCTATTATGTTAGCCTCCCAAAATGACTTCAGACCTGAACTGATCCTTAAAAAGTGGGTTTTGGAAAATTTCTGAAAAATTTCAAAATTTGCGTCTAAACTACTAAGGCTTGTAACATCCCCAAAAAATAAAATGGCATTTCCAAAATGCTCCAAACATGAAGTAGACATATGGCGAATGTAAAGTAATAACAATTTTTGGGGATATTACTATGTATCTTAAAAGTAGAGAATTTTAAGCGTTGAGATTTGCAAATTTTCCTAAATTTCGGGTAAATTTGGTATTTTTTTATACAAAAAAATTTACTTTTTTGATTTTTTTTTAGCAGTGTCATGAAGTACAATATGTGACGAAAAAACAATCTCAGAACGGTCTGGGTAAGTAAAAGCGTTTTAAAGTTATTCACACTTAAAGTGATACATGTCAGATTTGCAAAAAATGGCCTGGTCCTTATGGTGAAATAGGGCCGTGTCCTTACGGGGTTCAACATGATTAAATATAATTAAAGCAAATTCAAAGATCGCAGGTCCACTAACAAAGGGACTGCTGGGCTTGTGGGACCTTCGATGACATCACGATGGGTGGGGTTGTGGGCGGAGTGGGCTTGGTTATGAGCAGAAAATGGGACGTTTCAGTGACATCATCAAAGGTCTTTTAGTTTTAGGAAGATAGAAGGATCAATAAGACATTGTCAATATTTATAATGGATTTTATAATGGCTTAGTAAGAGGTTAATATAAGCTTAATACAAGCTTAATATAATTTTATTTTTGAACATATTAAACTTAATTAAATTACTGACGTGCTGGCGTGCTGCACTGCATTGTATACCTTGCAGGACCTTCAGTGACATCATCGAAGGTCATTTAGCTTTAGCAAAGCTAGACGGATCAAACAGCAATTGCCAATATTTATGATAGCTTAATAAGATGTTAATATAAGATTAATATCATTTTATTTTTAAACATATTAAACTTAAGTGAATTACTGACGCTTTATTGGACCTAAAAGAATAAAAGGGGCTTTGAATGGGTGGTATTTTAGCTGTGGTCTGGGCGGGACTATGGGTGGAGTGGATGGGGTTATGGGCGGAAAAGGGCATGGCCACCTGTCACTTTGAGTTTGACGAGAACTGTAGCCCTATACTACTTCTGACCAATCAATGGTAAGATTACTTTCAGACTTGCGTCGAGAGGATCTGGCAGGCAGTTTGGCTACGGAACTGCCTGCCGGATCCGAAATCCGTGTGTAAACAGAAAGCATTTGTAGATGGATCCGGATGCGGATCCGCCTAACAAATGGACTGAAACACGGATCCGTCTCTCCGGTGTCATCCTGAAAAACGGATTCGGTATTTATTTTGTTTGAATTTTTAAAGGTCTCCGCTTTGCCGAACACTTGGTGCCGGATCCGGCATTAATGCATTTCAATGGAAAATAATGCCTGATCCAGCAAGGAATTTTGGATGGAGAAAATATCGCAGCATGCTGCGGTATTTTCTCTGGCCAAATACCATAAGAGTGACTGAACTGAAGACATCCTGATTCATACTGAACGGATTGCTCTACATTCAGAATGCATTAGGATAAAACGGATTCGTTTTTTTCCAGTATTGAGCCCTTTAGACGGAACTCAATACCGGAAAACATTGACGTAAGTGTGGTGTAAGGCCAAATTCGCACTTCAATTATTTGGTCCATCAGTTATTAGAGATAAGCAATAATGGAAAGATTTGCACCTGTTCTGTGTTTTTGACCCGCACCTGGTTTTGGCCTCACAATAACTGATGAAAATAACTGAACATATAACTGAAGTGTGAAATAAGCCAAATACAGCCCACAGTCAAGTTCAACTGTTTGCTGTGTTAAAAGCCCAAACAAAGAGCCGTCCATTCCTCCCACCTGTCGGCGCTCCACACTGCTGGTTTGTGCAGGGATGGGACCAGCAGTCAGCTATGCTCCTCCTCCTACTACACACAGACCAGCATCTCAGTGTGTATCCTGCTGCTACTGGGGAACCAGGTGAGTATGCAGAGTTTTTTTTTTTACTTCCTTTGAAGGGGGCACAATCCTGGGCATATTACTGTGAGGGGCACAATCCTTGGCATATGACTACTGTGAGGGGGCATAATCCTGGGCAGATTACTGTAAGGGGGCATATACCAGGGCACATAACTGGGCCTATTACTGTAAGGAAGCACACAACTGGGCATATTACTGTAAGGAGGTACATATCTAGGCATAACTACTGTGAGGGGGCACATATCAGGGCATCGCTACTGTGAAGGGGCACATATCTGAGAATCGCTACTGTGAGGGGGCACATATCTGGGCATCGCTACTGTGAAGGAGCACATATCTGTCATAACTACTGTGAGGGGGCACATATCTGGGCATAATCTGTGAAGGGGGCACAATGTGGGCATAAATACTGTGTGGTGGCATAAAGGTGGAATAATTACTATGTGGGGGCATTTAGGGGACTGTGGGCAACCGCACCCTGGAAAAAGTCTATGGCGTACCAATATGCCTTACACTTTTCCTGCCATTCATCAGCGCAGGGCGGTACTATGAACAGCACAGGCGGCGCATTGAAAGCAGGTACATGTAAAATATACAGTATTATATTTGACTGTAGTATTTAGGTTAAATTGTAGTGTTGGCACTTTAAGATAAATATGTGGGTTTGGGGTTGCAGTTTGGGCACTTGATCTGTAAAAGGTTCGATCTTGATTGAAGAGAAAGCGCCAAATCTCATGGACGCTGATGCAAGATATTATTACCTCCATGTTGGGATGGCCAGCATGAAGAGGTGGTGACATCATCACATCAGCGTGCGCAAGATTTTGCGTATTTCTTCAATGAAGATGGCCACGATGGCATCTCTTCAAGCAAATGGATGAGGTATGTAATTGTTTGGTTTTAACCCCGATTAACCCCTGAAAGTCGGTAATGTCACTGTCAGATACCGCGATCAGCAACCGTGGCGTCTAAAGGGTTCTACTACAGGGGCGGCGTGATCGCCGCTTCCCGTCATTGCACCAGCTACATACAATAGAATGTGATTTGTGACTAAGTAATTCGTAACAAATCGAATTTCTTTGTGAACTTTGGCAAAGCAGCTGAATCAAATTTTTATATTTTCGCTCATCTCTACTCATATTCATGGAGAATCCAAAAGAACAAAAAAAAACCAAAAACTGCACATGAGAACAATATGGTATCACAGCAGAGAATAAGTGCTGTATGGTTGATCTGTATTATACGGAAATGCACTAATATAGTCATGTGCTAGGGCACTTACCTTGAACTCTTGCTAAACCCAAACAAGACTAACCTTGCACTCACAGGATGTTTACAATGCTTTTAGCCAGTAAGCTACATCCTAGTTTACTGGTGGGAATAATCTAGTTGGGAATGTATATTCAGTAATGTAACTGTGTGCAAGGCTAGGCAAGCTGATCACCACAGGTCCAGCTTCTCTTACCCACGGAGATCAGCTGGTAGCAGCATTTCTCCTTCATATGAGCAGCCATCTTTGTAATACATGAATGCAACGAGTCCACCAGAGCAGCGCTCCAGTCTGGCACCTTTGATACCAATGTGTCCTAATAGGGCACATGAACAGGGCTTGTCATCCCCTTTAACATGATAAGATTTTGTAACTAAGCACATGCTTAATACCACCTTTTCAAGGATATAGAGGAAGAGAATGATGGAAAAAACATAAGCAAGCTTTCTTTCCATTACTTTCCACAAAACTTCTTATTTATGAATCTTGCTAGCAGATGAAGAAATAATATAGTGCTGTACCGGTATAATCACTACTAAATGGTTTGCTGTATTGATCATTTTTTATATAATTTAAACTGTCTCAATAGTTAAATATTTATACGTTACTGTATGAATATTCAAGTGATCAATATCTCTGCCTTATAATAAATCATTGCAGGGTTGTGTCACAAAACATACATTTTTCAAACCATCACTTGGATCTGAATACTTTTGCAATTGCACGTAATTAAAAATTTAGCATAGCCATCGAGCTATTCAGAAAAATGCATCTGTATGCTGTTTGTACTTTACCATATCTTTTGTCCATCTCGCTGAGCTGGTCGAATGTGCTCAGTTTAACTGCTACCAGCCTTATGTTCCTTTAGAAGCTGCAGCAGAAAGGACACCCCACAAGTAGCCAGGCTGAAGATAATCTAGCAGAACAATTAGAGCAATGAATGGTGAGATCTCTGGATCTATGTGAGGTACAGGGCCTGTTCTAGCTTTGTTAGAGATTGTCATATGCTATATGATGTCTGATTTTCAGTTATGAAAACATTTCACATACTAGTCTTAGTTGGCAGATACCTACCTGTAGAGAGAATGCAGTGATTTGCTTGAGTGTCTTCTACTATAATCTACCATAATACATGTGCCAGCCTAAACAAATATTTGCTGTAGAACACATTCTATAATTCTGCTTGTAGCACACTGAGCAGCCGCTAGATATTTCAAATTACTGAAGCCGGTAAATGTTTAGATCAGACATCATGTAAGGGTACTTTCACACTAGGCAGCGGATCCGTCTGTTTATTTGTACAGACGGATCTCAAGACTTATAATGTAAACGCTTGTATCCGTTCAGAACGGATCCGCTTTGCATTAGCTTTAAAGAAAAATGACAAAGTCCAAAACGGATCCGTTTTGACTTACATTGAAAGTCAATGGGAACGGATCCGCTTTCAAATGCACCATATTATGTCACTGACAACGGATCCGTCCCCATTGACTTACATTGTAAAAACGGATCCGTTAGCTCCGCCTCTTTCAGACGGACACCAAAATGCTGCATGCTGCGTTTGGTGTCCGCCTCCAAAACGGAATAGAGGCGGAACGGAGTTTAACTGATGCATTCTGAACGGATCCTTATCCATTCAGAATGCATTGGGTTAACTGATCCGATGTGGACCGCTTGTGAGAGCCCTGAAACGGATCTCACAAACGGAATCCAAACGCTAGTGTGAAAGTACCCTAATATCTGCTTATTCTTCACAGACAAAGTGGCCCTGGGGAAATAATACATGCGGCAGATTTACTGTCAAAAGGAGGGGTATATAATTTACACTCGACAAAGTACGGTATGCAAGATTTCCTGCAAGAAATATGACACTTCTGCCCCTGTATCTGCTAATTCAGTGGCCAGTCCAATTGATTTAACCTCTTATGCTGTATGTCAGCTATGCTGGGAAACATCTAAGCAGTCTCTTTTATGACCATGACTATAAAGCCAATCTAGTCTTCACACGCATCAGCTTTTTTGTAAATGTGATCACATTTTTTATCTGACCTTCACTAAAAGCAAGTACACGTTTTATCACATCTGATGACCATCATTTTCCTCATTTATGATTATGCTGGCAGATTCTTTTGTCCTCTCTCTAACACAGAGACGTTTTCTCTTACCATATTATCTACAAATACAATCATGCATATTTTATACCAATGCAATTCTTATTCCTCACGGTGTTCTATCTATACACATCATGCCTTTTTTCCACCAGATTTATGGGGCTGAAATAGTATATGTAAATAAGAATGCATGTGGCAAAGCATAGTCTCAGAGAAAATTCACACAAATTGAACAATTTCCATCTTAGAATTGTCTCCTTTATCTTGTTTAACAGGAAAGTATATATTTGTTTTCCAGTGAAATGCTTTACTTTTTGGCAGTTAGACAAATGACAAAGCCACTACATTGTAAAGGGACAATTTCTATTAACAGCTTGGCACTCCAGATTAGCACAATGGTCTTCTGAGTACCAATATTATAGTTCTTTAACTCTTTCAGGACACAGCCTATTTTAACTTTTTTGTTTTTCCTTTCAGCCTTCCAAGAGGCATAACTATTTTACTTTTTTTCATTTAAAAGGCAATACGAGGACTTATTTTCTGTGTGGGACAAGTTGCATTTTCAATAACATGATTATGTTTAGATTAGCTTATTTTGCACTGGAAAACAGGGAAAAAAATATTTGCGGGCTAAAGCTGAAGAAAGGAAATGAAATTCTGGCAAGGATTTTTAAAGAGTCACTGTACTTTCCGCCTGAAAAAGCTGTAAAGTCGTGGCCTCTAGGGGTCTCACTTCTACCTCACTTGCAGTACACTGCCTGTTGTCAGGCAAGATCGGTCCCTAGTAACAGAAGACGGCTGAGAGGAAGTGGCTTTTTGGCTGAGATCCTGAGCCTGATAAAAGAACTGCTTCTACACAGCTTCTGAAAATCACAGGAACATCCTGCTTTTTTGTAAGTGTGATTTTCCATCCTTATCAACTTTTTGGAATCCTTAGAAGAAAACAAACATAGTGGAAGTAAGGTAAGAGAGGTCACTGCATACAGCACTGGCAGAAGGGGAGATGCTTTCCTCTTCCGAGAGAAATGTATCTAGCTGTGCACCTGAAACAGGGAATAATATGGCTGAGAGAGACTTTAGGGAATCCCCAAAACACCAGTTTCTTTGTACAATAGTAGCATAATGATTATGCAAACCTTTTTTTTTTAAAACTCAGGCATGCCTTGTTTTGTTTTTATGGAAACTGTTTGCTAGAAAGTTATAAACAACGTCAATCCCACTTCAAAAGTCTAGTACTGCCAAGTGGAGGGCTTGTAAAGCCAGAAAGTTCCAGTAGAAAATACCATGGCACTCAATACCTGCATCAATAAGTTTGCTTTTATTGTATGTACTGTGGGAGTTGCTCTGGTAGACAGCGGTGCGGGTGCAGTATAGAGGCAAAGAGAGTCCAGGTAGTGCAGCAAACAGTGTTTTATTTCACACTTGCACAAACAAAACTCAAAACAGTCACTTAGTGTTACTTCACACATAGCAAAAACTTGAGGCAAAACAAAAGTCCAAGACTGAATCAAATTCACCTGTGTGGTTTAGGTGCGTGTTCACACCCGGCTGTCAGCCCAGGCGCAGGAAAGTCCAACCTCAGGCTTCCAGGCAGACTGCACGCCTCTTTGTAAGCTCTTGCTTCCAGCCCTGAGAGCTCCACGGAACACCAGCAGTTTCCAGGTTAAATCACCTCAAATCCTAGGTGTCAGTTCACACCTGGCTGAATGCTCGGCAACACAAAAAGTCCACTGACCGCCTTTACATGGCCTGTTCTCCTGACACACGGGTCTCAGCTTTTCAGCCCAGCACAGGGCTCAGATCCCAAACACAGAGAGAGACCTTTGATAAACCCAGCTTTATTGTATAGTGGCCATAAAGACACCTATCTTCAGTAAAGGACACAATAAAGCCCATCTGGAGTTTGCAATAACACCTAAAAGACTCTCAGATTATGAGAAACAAAATTCTCTGGTCTGATGAAACAAGACTGAACTTTTTGTACTCAATCCTAAGCATCATTTCTAGAGAAAATCAGGCACTGCTCATCACCTGCTCAATACCACTCCTACACTACAGTGAAACATGGTGGTGGCAGCATAATACTATGGGGTTGTTTTTCAGGGGCTGGGACAGAGAGATTGGTACAGGTTGAAAAAAAAGCTAAATGGAACAAAATATAAAGATATTATTAATGAAAACCTGCTCCAGAGTGCTCTGGACCTCAGACTGGGCTAAAGGTTCACCTTACAACAAGAAAATGACCCTAAGCACACAGCCAAGACAACATAGGAGTAGCTTAGGACAACTTTTCAATGTCCTTGAGCTGCCCATCCAGAGGCCTAACTTGAACTCAATCAAACATCTCTCGATGCTCCATATCCAACCTGACAGAACTTGAGAGGATCTCAAGAGAAGAATGGCAGAAAATCCCCAAATACAGGAGTAGAAACCTTGTAGTATCATACTTAAAAACCACTGGAGTCTGAGCTTGTAATTGCTGAACCAAAGGTGCTTTAACTAAGGACTGAGTAAAGTCTGAACACTTATATTAATGCAAGATTTTAGTTTTTGCATTTTAAATAAATTAGCAAAGATTTCAAACATTCTGTTTTCACTTTGTCACTATAGGGTACTGAGTGCAGAATGATGGGAAAACTTGATATATATTTTTTTATTTTATTTATTACAAGGCCGCAAATAAAATATGGAAAAAGTTAAAGGGACTGAAGACTTTCATATGTACTATGATTGCTAGTAATAAAAATAAAAACAATGTTTTACAATATTTGGCATTAACGGTAATCCACCTTGTTTTTTAATCTCCAGCTATTAAAAGGAATCTTGAAAATAGGGGCTACATTTTGCACATCCATCTTGAAAAGCATATCACACAAATACATACTGTATTTACTTCTAATCCCCGTCTTTCTCGACATCCTATTAAAATAGGTCAATGTATGAAAAGTATCAAGATAAAATAGCTATTTTGAATAACATAGACAATGTGCTATTTATGTGGTGACATCCATTATCTTGCATGTGAGCATTGCTCTTCCTGTTCTGATCACTTACACTAATCCAACAAGCTAATGCATATTAAAGGAACCAATTTCCATTCATATATTTCAATCTCGGTAAAAGAAAGCTGATACAGCAAATAACCTGGCAGTTATATTAAAATTCATAGCATGATTCCTTTGAACAGACATAGTTTCAAACAGCTGAATGCATATGTTAAACTGCATTTGACCTCATACAACTCTCTTTTCATTACAAGAAATATTACATCC
>JAKVIS010005870.1:0-11324 GCA_033119425.1 Bufotes viridis | reverse complement strand
CCACAGGATCCGTTTTTGGAGGTTATTGTTCTGACGGATCTGAGAAAGTGATAAAGATGTGAGCATCATTCTTTGAATCAGCTAAGAAAGCTCCCATATACTCCAGCTCTCAGACAACGCCTTATCTTCTTCAGAGCATGAAGGTTTCATCCTACCGAAGAGAACATGCCTCCTTGCTACATCATATGTGCTCTTCTGCTGTTAACGAAGACTCCACTACAATATGGCTCTTAAAGCTAGATATTTACATAGTTCACATGCCAGAGTTAGTAAAACAATGCACAAGGTGCAGATGCCAAGTGTTATCTCTTTTCATGTCCTTACAAAAATTGGCTATAAGACCTAGTCAGTTGTAGCTATATCCCTGATTATGCATTACATGACGTTTGAAGTCAAGGCTATGACCAAAGCGGTTTTCTAAATAAAAAAAAAATAAAAAAACAGAAGAGAACCTTACAGTATTCCTATAATTACATACAGTATAAATACTTGAAAATTCTATATATTATATTAATATGTAAATTCATAGGCTATATAGCTGATAACTTATGTAAATTAGGGCATTATGACACAGCCATCCAGAGGTCTACATTCCAGACCATTGTGATGTCATCAATGTGACATCGATAAAACATAGGAGCTCAGATAATCTTCAACCAGTATTGGTCTGTTCTTCAAAGGAAGAAGATGGAAAACGAATTTGTGTTTAACGCAGTGTTTGAGGAACAACTGAGAGCAGCTGGGGACAATAGTAAGTAAAAAATGTAGATTTTTAGAGAGCAGTGATATCACTTCTACATATCTCTTAACACTCAAACTCTTAAATGAAATGTATTAACTCATCGTGATATCCTGTAACAAAAGCCATTGAAAAGCTATTAAAGGTGTTGTCTTATCACAACTAGTCTAGTTAATGCATCTAGTTAAGGATGTGTGTGAACTCTACTACATCTGTAGCTCCAAGTCCCTCATATTAAAGTTGGAATAGGGCCCCACCTGCTATGAATACTGATGTCTTCTTATTTGGCAGAGGAGCTTATAGGCCCCTAATAAGTGTGACTGTTACTTCCGTATCTCCTACAGCTATTACCTTGTCTTCTGCAGGCTGGATGTATCTATAAGATATACAGCTCAGCCTACAGACCCGCAGAAATTCACAATATAACGGAATTCTTACAATGATAATGATCATGATAATTATTATAATGAAATCAGCACCAGAGGACACAAGGGGCATAAATGTGAAATTCCATAGGAGGTTGTGTTCTGTACTGGTATATACTAAGGCTAAAGCTTAGAATCCTATACATGACCTGCAAATTTCATTTTTATATGAATCTGCAGTAAAGAAAACATGTTTCCTAAGGAAATAAGAACATTCTGACCCAATATTCTAGAATTCTACATTCTGGACCATTGTGATGTCATCAGAATATGGAGGATAATGAGGATCTCAGCCTCTATACAAGAAGGGGGCAGCAGAAATTAATACAATTATATTTACTGCTGAATTAAAGTGAAGTTTAATATATAAGGAAAATACATAACTCCCTAATCTGATTCTCAGAAATGGTTACAGGCTGGTAAATGTGGTACAACAGTAAATTTAGATGATAGTACAGAATGACACCTAATTTCAAATGTGATGGAAGCTTCTGTGAAATTTACATTGAGAGCTGGTCTAACATGTAGCAGATCCTCTCTTGGAGTCATTTACTGTATACTAACCTCCCTTGTCATCTCCTTATGTTCCTCCACCTCTGATTGTTTTCTGGTTTCTCTACAGTGTTCATCAACTGGGAGCCTTTTCAGGAACCAAGAGCGGAGGAGGGGCGCGGGGGTAAGTTATCATTTTTAGGGACCTCATTAGATAAAGATAATTACATGATGAAATACAGATGAAGGGTCTACATTAGGTATAACTATGAAGGTATCTTGGGGTCTAGTAAAAATCTGCTTGCAAAATGTTCAATTATTTACATATATAACATTATAAAATGACAGTAATTTATACTGTATATCCTCTGCTGATGGAAACTTACTTGACAATCACTCCATCAATTATCATAACTGTTCTAGCAGTGGATATATGATTGTGTATGTAGGGTATGTTCACATTAGGATTTTGTCTATTTATTTTGGCATGAAATACTTCCCTAATTGGCAAAGAAATATACAATAAATATGCCAAAAATGGTGCCCCATCAATACCAATGGGAAATATGCAGCGTGGTTCATATGGAGCATTTTTTAATGCAGCTGACCTGAAACCTGCATTGCGTTAAAAAAATCTAGTCCATTGGAGGCGAAAATACAAGTCAAAATACACACAAAATAGGTGTCAAATTATCTGTATTTTTAAAAATGTTAAAAATACAATAACACATATTGTATTTTATAGACTATAAATTTAATGTGGTGTGGACATATTATATCACTTTGCTCTTCTGCTGCAGATTTTATAAGACAGTGGGATGCACCGGAAGAGATTGTGGATTTTGACATCATGTTTGAAGCAGTGAGGGAGAGGAGAAGGCGGAGGAGGCCGCCCGTGGGTAAGACATCATTTATGGAAGGAAGCTTGACAGGCCCTGTCAGTATACTACTAGCAGGTATAATACACCGTAATGCAGAAGTATTAAAGTGTTATATACCAGTGATGAAAACCCTGCACCCTGCCGATCTGATATTGATAACCTATCCTATGGATAGGTCATTAATGAGTAAATCCTGGATAAACCCCTTTAATCAAATTTATAGACCATAACCATATGGGTAAATAATACTCGGCCTCCAGAACAGATTTGATGTGTGAGTTTATATGAAATATTGTACATTAAGAAACTTGTAATTTGTTCTGACAGATTTAGAAGGACTACGAAGAGCGTGGATGGAGCTGGAGGCCCAGGAGTCCGCTGGAGGTCCCGGTAAGTTCTGTTTCCTATGTATGGCTGAGTTATTCCCACTGTTCCCCTCATAGAACACAATGATTGATAATGACTGGAGGGTTAAAGATAGACGCCACATTGGTATTACTCTGGAAACCCTGGTGACCTGATTATACAATGTACTATGTATTATACAATGTACACTCAGCTATTTCCATATACCCCATGCTTACTAATGTAAAAAGACTGCCCACACCAGGCCTCTTGTCTACTCCCATATTCCCATAACCTCTAGGGGGCGCCTTCTGTGGAACAGGAAATCAATATGCTTTGTTGCCTGCTTCCATCTTGAAAATTAGGAGGATGTAATACAGTATGCAGTGATGTAAAGTCTGTCCTTTATTTTTGAATGGGGGCCATATTATATTTGGCCTTTATGCATCACTGATATTAAAAAGTAAATATATGTATATGTATATCTCCCTGCCAGAGACCATTTATTGGGAGAGCGAGGACAGATCACCAATATAAAAGTTAATATCCCTTACTCTTTTTTGGGCTATTGAGATGTATAGTATAATGTAGTTACTGTAGTATTACATATATATCATACATTGTGATTCTGTGTAGATCCTGAAACAACATCTGGAAAGAGGAGACGGACTGATGAAGGTGAGACTTCTGGGCAAAGCAAAAAGAAAACGCCTAAAAAAAGGAGGAAGAAGAGAACCACCAAGAAGAAGAGATGAACATCTAAACTTTATGATTGACTTTAAATGTTGGGGGCATTAGCCCTATTATGATTAAAATAAAATCTTATATACACTAGCACCTCTGTATAGTTATCGTCTCATTTACCATGTTCTACTCCTGTTTCAGGCGTAGAAAAAGAGCTAAATGTAAGACAGCAAGGAGCTGTCTTACAGTTAGAACTGGCGGAGGATCTGCCAAAGTTATGGAGAGGCCTGCACCTCTACATAACTGTAGCGGATCCATCGCCAGGTATAGGACTTTATTTAGACCAGCGTCTAAAATGCTGGTCTTAATTAATGTGCCCCTATTTGTCTATTTTACTCACTTATATAGCGCTGACATATTCCACTGTGTTTTACAGACATTATCATTGCTTGCTGTCCTCAATGGAGTTCACAATCTAAGTTCCCTATCAGTATATATCTGGCTTGTAGGAGGAAACACATACAAGCTCTATGGTCAGATTCGAACCTAGGACCCTAAGACTGCACTACAGATGCACCACAGAGCCCCTGTGGAAGCCGGTGTAGAGGCTAAGAGTGGTAGTAGCCCTAATGTGATGTTGTAACGTCATGGTGATCTACCTCATACCGTTGCTCCCTGGGGTCCGATGCAGTGAAAGTAAAGTGTTGAAGAATGAGACCAGAATTAAACATAAAAAAGTCTATTTTACTAAGTGCAATGTGAAACCTGGAATACATAGAGGAGCAGAAGGCTTCCAGCCCAATTCTTCTCTGGCACCAGCTGAGGAGGTATGGTGGCTAGTTGGATGGTTGCAGTTCTGCACTTAGATGACATTGGTTCAATAATTGTTTGGTGATAGGTGGCTTGGCCATTGTCGCTCACCTTGCAGCAGTGTCTCTCAGCTGTATATTTGCTGCCTGGAATCTCAAGGCTTTACTTGTGGCTGTCCTCGGTTGTCATCCTGGCAGAAGAAGAGTATCTTGTTCCTGAACTTCCCTCACATGGGAAAAGATATGGCTCATGGGATTCGGTGCTCTACAAACTACTTCCCACCTGCCCAACTATCAAGACCTTTCTCTCCACATCTCTTCCTAAGGGCTCATACACACGACCATATGTATTTTGCAGTCCGCAAAACACGGATCCGCAAAAAAAAAAAAAAAAAACGGGAAACATTCATGTGACATTGTTGGATAATCCATGTTGGATAATTTTTTTTTGCGGATTCATTGTAACAATGCCTGTCCTTGTCGGCAAAACGGACAAGAACGGACATGCAAACATATGGAAATGGAATGCACACAGAGTCATTTCATTTATTTTTGAAGACCCATTGAAATGAATGGTTCCGCATACGGACCTGTAAAAAAACTGAACGGAAACGGAAAAAAATAAGTTTGTGTGCATGAGCCCTAACACTGACTCGCCACTCTGTACTTCCTCCTCCTGGCGGGAAGTCAGAAAAGCCCATTCATACCAAGAGGGGAGGAACAGGGTGGTTTACCTGCAATATAGCTTTATCTCATGTATGCAAGTACCTCTACGTTTCCATTTACATAGACTCATGAGAACTTGCTTTGTGGAACAAGTTTATTTTTTTATGTTACCAGTTACTTCACCATATGGATAAGCAGAACATTCTTTGTGGGGCGAGATAAAACCACAATTACATCAGTGTTTTTTGGTTTCATTTTTAACTGACGTTTCCTTTATTCTATGGGTCAATATGATTACAACAATACCAAATCTATATCATTTTTCTCATGCTTTACTACTATAAAAATGAAATGAAAATCCTTGATATTATGGCACCCAAAACCTTTTTTTATTATTTCCATCTGCATAAAATTGGGAAACGGGGTGATTAGAATTTGTAACACTTTGGGGGTCATTTATTAAGACCGGTGTTTTAGACACCATTCTTAATAAGGGCTTATTCAGACAGCCGTATGCTGTCCGCAAAAATGCAGATCAGTTTTTTTGCAGACCGTTCAGCATGTCCACAAAAAACCAATAGACTTCAATGGGGCCACATCCTGATTTTCACTGACAAGTATAGGACATGTTTTATTTGTTCTGCTGAGCTGTAGAACGGAATAAAAGGAACCCATAGGAGTTAATAAGTCTGCATCTAATCGTCAAAAAAAAATGAATCTGCATTTTTGTGGACAGCATACACCCGTCTGAATGAGCCCTAACCCTTTTAGCTGGCCTCTGCATAACTTTGGCTTATCCTGCGGCAGTCTAAATGTAAGACAGCTTTCTTGCTGGCTTACATTTAGACCATTTTGTACACTTAAAACAAGCGTAGAAAATCACGAATGAGATAGTCCTACCGGCCCGTTGCCTTCCTCTCCCACGCCACGCCCAATTTTTTAGACATGGCGTGCGTGGGGAAAAGTCTCAGATTGCGGCGCAAATAACCTTTTGCACCGCATATAAACTTTGCACCACAATCTGCGCCGGAAATACACCTAATATAGGCATATTTCTGGATAGTAAATGAGCCCCTTTATTTTTTTTTATATTTTAGAAAACAATGTTTTTCTTTTTTTTTTTTACTTACCGTATTTTTCGCCATATAAGATGCACTCCCCCCCCCAAAAGTGTGGGGGGGGGGAGGCAGTGCGTCTTATGGGGAGAATACTTCAGTTTGTATACCGCTGACCGCCCGCTGCGCAGCACGGTGGCGGGTGTATTAGTAGGCAGGGATGAGGGAGGAGGGGCCAGCATCCAGCTCTGTAACTACAGTGGGCCCGGTGCAGTCACTGTATTCTGCTACACCGGGCCCACTCACTGTAGGAATCCTAACTGCAGGCAATGCTAACAGTAGCCTTTTATGCAGCCTTTTACTTACGATACTAACTTTCCGGCAGCCAGCAGGCAGGAGGCAGGAGGCTGAGCTGGCGGGCGGGCGCTGACAATGTAACTCACTATGTCGTGCGCCAGCTCCGCCCACTTTATGAATGAAGAAGGGAGAGCCGGCGCGTGAAATAGTGAGTTACGTTTTCAGCGCCCGCCAGCTCAGCCTCCTGCCTGCCGGAAAGTTAGTATCGTAAGTACAGGCTGCATAAAAGACTACTGTTATGGTACCTTAATCAGCATACAGCATTGCCTGGAGTTAGGATTCCTACAGTGAGCGGGCCCGGTGTAGCAGAATACAGTGACTGCATCGGGCCCACTGTAATTACAGAGCTAGATGTCGGCCCCTCCTCCCTATTGGGGGTCATTCTATGGATAGCACTGTTATGGGAATTTGTGGATGGCACTGTTATGGGGGTCTGTGGATGACACATAGCGTAAAATGCTATTTATGTGTCATCAACAGATCCCCCATAACAGTGCTATCCACAGTCCCCAATAACAGTGCCATCCACAGTCCCCAATAACAGTGTCATCCACAGTCCCCAATAACAGTGCCATCCACAGTCCCCAATAACAGTGCCATCCACAGTCCCCAATAACAGTGCCATCCACAGTCCCCAATAACAGTGCCATCCACAGTCCCCAATAACAGTGCCATCCACAGTCCCCAATAATAGTGCCATCCACAGTCCCCAATAACAGTGCCATCCACAGTCCCCAATAACAGTGCCATCCACAGTCCCCAATAACAGTACCATCCACAGTCCCCAATAACAGTGCCATCCACAGTCCCCAATAACAGTGCCAACCACAGTCCCCAATAACAGTGCCATCCACAGTCCCCAATAACAGTGCCATCCACAGTGCCCCCCATAACAGTGCCAACCACAGTCCCCAATAACAGTGCCATCCACAGTGCCCCCCATAACAGTGCCATCCACAGATCCCCATAAATGTGCCATCCACAGACCCCCATAACAATGCCATCCACAGACCCCCCATAACAGTGCCATCCCCAGATCCCACATAACACCATTAGGCATACCTTTTGGTTCAAAAATTTTTTTACATTTTCCTCCTTAAAAACCTAGGTGCCTCTTATGGGCCGGTGCGTCTTATAGAGCGAAAAATACGGTACATTCTTAGTCTCTCCTATGGGACTTCAATATGTGATCATTGGATCACTTACACCATAAACTTCAATACTTTAGTACTGCAGTCTATGGTGATTGTGATGTCCGCAGTGCTTAATAGGAAGATTAAAATGGCAGGGCTGGGAGCCTTTACATGACCTCAGGTTGCTATGACAACTAGAGATGAGTGAAGTTTTAATAAATTCGATTCGGAAGCTTCGCCAAATGTTTTCAAGAAATATGCTTCATTCCAAATTAATTAATCACGAAGCGTGTTACATTAGCTATATCCTGGCCTACAGGTAGAGTGTATTGCGGTGTACATCACTGTGCATTGCAGCAACATGCATAGCTAGTCCTTTCTGGTAGTGAAACACTTACTGTGCGTCAGTATGACAGGCATACAGTATGTGGTTGATCGTGCAGGTCACCAACAGTCCTAGCTAACGCCTAGCAGCTAAACATAAAGAAAAGCATACCACAATCTTTAGTTAAAGAAAAAAAACACTGTTCGCCCCTTCAAGACCTGTGTCTCAATGACTCTTCAGTGGAACAAAAAAGGATATGGAGGCAGTGCAAATAAAGTAACAGAGAAAAAAAGTTCTTCTAAGTCATGTTGTGGTGGCACAAACACATGCTTTTGAATCACTTCTGTTAGCTGTAAAATGATTGTGTGTCACTATTACCCTGGGAACACACCTAAGCGTTTTTCAGCGCGTTCAAACGCGCTGAAAAACGCACAGCAAGTGAAAACCCATGTATTCCAATGAACATGGCTCACACTTGAGCGTTTTACAGCGCGTTTGAACGCGCTGAAAAACGCCAAACGCAAACGCTTGTGCATGAGCTTCTTTGGGGCGTTTGCCCAAGCGTTTGCACCCATTGAAAAGCATGGGAATGCGCATATAAGAAAATATGCGCGTTTTCCGCTTCAAAAACGCGCATATGATCGCGCGTTTTTGTAGTTAAACCCAGCAGAAAGGCAGAATCTCCACCCACCTTTGCTGGGTGGGGATTCATTTTTTCTGCAAACTGTAAGCTGTCAATCAAAAAACGCCCCAAATACGCGCGTTGCAAAAATACAAAAACGCCTAAAAAAACGTGCGTTTTCCGCTGAAAAAACGCTCAAAAAAACGCCTGATCGAAAAACGCCTAGGTGTGTTCCCAGCCTTAGGCTCAGTTCACACTTCACTCATTTGGTCAGTTACGGGTCAAAAACACAGAACAGGTGCAGGTCTTTTCAGGAAACCTTATCTGGGAGTAGAATTGGCTCCTGGTTTTGGCTCACCATACAGTAACTGCTGAAATTAACTGTCCAAATAACTAAAGGTATAAGGTACTTAACCGTGCAGTGGCCCAAGATTCTACTATGGAAAACAAGAGCTGTATCATTTTATACCATCTGCTGTTTCCACATGGATTGCTAGTTAACCTGTTCTGTTAGACACAGATTCTACTAAAGTGGGAAATAGCTCTCTCATTTCACTTTTTGTGGGGTGTCCACATTGATTGCTATATAACCTGTTCTGTAAGCCACTGATTCTACTAAAGTGGGAAAGAGCTGTCTCATTTTACACCATCTGATGCTTCCACATAGATTGATAGATAACCTATTTTTTAGCCACTGATACAAGTAGTGGCCCAGTCACAGGGTGGGAAGGGTGTCAGCAGTAAGTTTGTGTTGACGTCACTGTTTATTTTTCCCTTCCTCTGATCCGTGAAAAGAACAACCCAAAGCATCTGCCTTCACACGGTTAGTATTTGGTCAGTAATTGATCAGTATATGTAAGGCAAAAACAGGAGTAGGTCCAAAACAGAAGACACATGAAGGTAATATTTGCATGTCTTCTGTGTTTTGTACCCATTCCTGCTTTTGCCTTCTAAATCATAATAAAATCCTGATGCAAAATACTGACCATGTGGGTTTGTAATTGTGTCTTAATCTTCTTAATTAGTGGGAGGTAGTTAGAACTATAGAGCTTTTCTGGGTTCATTTGTTAGCACAATGCCCAGGTATGGGAGTGAGTTCTGGTTCCATTTGAAAAGGAATGATGTTTTAAGCCGCCTAGCCAGTCCATCTGTTAAAGAAAGACCCATAGCCTCGAATTTGGTGTAATTAACCCTAAATTTAGATAATTCTCCAAATACTTCAAAGGTATTTAGGATTTGAGGGAATGCTTGCTTTGGGTTTGGGATGAGTAATAGGAGGTTATCTGCAAAAGCAGCACATTTGTGTTCTGTACCATCAGCTTTCAGGCCTCTGATCAGGGGGTATCTCTAAAAGCTTGGAGTAATGTCTCCATAACCAGTATGAATAGAGAGCGGGAAAGAGGGTTCCACTGGATATTTGGAAAGCCTCCGATAGAGAGCCGTTAACCCTGACCCTTGCGCTCGGTAAGTGATAGAGAGACATCAATGCCTGTATAGTTGCATTAGGGAATCCAAATCTGTGTAAAGTGCGTTGCATATACAGCCAGTCTACTCTATCAAAGACCTTCTCTGCGTCTGTTCCCAAGAGAACTAGAGGCAGTTTCCTTTTCCATGCTGCTTCTAGGTCCTGTCGCAGTCTCACCACGCAGCGCCCATTTTTAGTGAAAGTAAGGCCGAAAGGGTAGAGCCGGCCAAAGGGATCTGTGGATTCTTTCGATCACTATGACTACTTATTTCCCAGTAGATCTGCGAACATTTTTTGTTCTGCGTTTTCCAACTCTTCAGGAGCGATCTCCACCAATAGACCCTTCATCCTAATGTTTTTTCTCCTGCTCCTGTTCTCCTGGTCTTCTATCAGGAAGTAGGCAGTATCAGGAAGTAGGCAGTATTAATTGAGGAGATATGGTATTCCAAGGACTGCGCCATCTCTGTGCTATGCGCGATTACTTGCCCCTGGTCTTCTACAAGTTTTTCTGCTCGGTGGCCAAGGGACCTCACATCATTCCTTAGCTCATTTATCTCTTGTACTAGAGGGGCTAGGGCTTGTGACAGGGTGGCTTTAAAGAATGACTTCATTAGGGCTCCACTATCTGCCGCTTGTCTGGTTTCGCGAGTACCTTGTGTGGAGTCCCTGTCGTCTTCTTCCTCTGCTTCTGAGTCTCGCCCATATGCCTGGTGTTCCATGCTCTCTGAGCATACTGGCGAGGTTGCAGAAGTTTTCTTGAAAAATCTGTCAACTTCTGCTTGATTATTCTTCCTTTTTGGGGTGCCAGGTGGGTCCCAAGGTCTTTCTCTTCTTATTTTTCCCATTTTGCAGCTTTCTCTGGCTTTTATAGCTGTAAAACACGGGTCTGTGAGGAGAGATTTCTCACTTAGACCTCCGTCTTGCTTGGCGGTTAGGCTCGGCCCCCCTATTTTTGCCTTTTTGGCCTGGATGACATCACTATTTATTTGACCCTTCTTTTGATCTGTCAGAAGGAAGGAAAAATGAGACACACAACGAATCCTTTCTATGTAGCAGCTGTAAGGCCTGTATGACATGGTCCCTATTTTGCATCACAATTGGCTGATGATTTGGTAGCCAAAAGCAGGAGTGGGTACAAAACACAGAAGACATGCAAATATTCCATTCACGTGTCATCTCTGTTTTGGATCCACTCCTGTTTTTTTGGGCCTTAGCAATACTGATGGATTACTTACAAAATACTGACCATGTGAAGGCGGAAGCTCAACACACAGGATCCGTTTTTGGAGGTTATTGTTCTGACGGATCTGAGAAAGTGATAAAGAT
>JAKVIS010005869.1:0-11365 GCA_033119425.1 Bufotes viridis | reverse complement strand
TGCCTCAAGGGATCCGGTTAATAATAGGTCACAGCAGAAGCAATATAGTCATCCATATACCATAGTGCAAGCCCTTATCATGGAGATGAGGAGGAATGGGTGCTGAACAAGGACCAGGTCTGAATGAGCAGATTCAGTATAGCTTAGATCCTGTTCACAACAGTGCCCAATCGCAGAGTACCTGATGCCGTCAGTATCGTTAGGGAATCCAATGTTGACGTCCGGGCGCAATGGAAAGGAGCTGTTACAGCATATGGGTTTGGCGCCTATTGCGGTCAGTGCGCAGGTCTCTGCTTATAACCTGTGTATCCGGGTCATCTGAGGCAGTGTGCTGTGCACCAAGCCTGCTCAACAATACAGGTTCGGTGGAGAGCTGTGCTGAGTTTCCAGCGCGCGACCAAGATCCCGCGCATGCGCTTTCAGTTAGTAAACATGGTTGGCCTGGCGGAGGTACTGGCCGGCTGGCGCATGCGCAGCAGGCATCGCACGAATCAGGCCATCTATACACGCGCGGTTCCGTCTGTAATCCTCTGTATCCCGTAGGAACTTACTTTTTGGTAGCTTCAATGTCCTTGCGGTGCTGTGCTAGAGTGGAATCGATTCCCTTTCTTTCAGATGATTGTATTCCTCAGAGAAATGATGGCCCTGAGTTGTTCCCTCAATAGTGCTGATTTTTATTTGTTTCTTTTATAGTATCTTGTAGAAAGACAGAGTTAAAGTCATAATATCGAACGAGCATTTATTGAGGATCTGCTCAAACTTACTACAAAATTCCTGGTTGTCCTTGAAGAAATGGTCTATAGCGGATCCTTAGTCCGCTCGGAATTCACTTCACCTTGAGGTATTCGGCCAGGGGTGACGCAGTGGAGTTCATAATTAGCAAACGGGCCGTGATTCACGCTCAGGTCGCAGGTCTTGAATTCAGAAGGAGGTGTCTGCAAGAAATCCTCGGATAGGCTGACTTGAGACAGGATGGTGGTCACTTCTCAGGCTGAAAGGAGAGAGGCCGCCTCGTCATGATGAGGTAGCTGCTACACCTTGTCAGGGATGTATACGTAGAAGTGTAGGCAAGCCACTGTAGGCACACTACCAAATGCGTTGGGCTGAGTTCGGGTCTCACCCCGTAATCTGTAGAAAATTGACAACTCCAGTATTTTGGTGAAGAAAGCGCTGTTTATTGATATAGCACGGCTGTATCTTGTGACGCTTTCGGCCTATGGCCTTCATCAGACTACCGCAGCAAAAATAAAGGGAGAAAATTTGTGCATAAGTACACAGATTAGGCACACAGATTACAACCTATATATACACTTTTTGTCTCTAATACCATCCACGTACCAGATTAGCAGTCCATCGGTGATTAACACTTCTTTGTCATATACCTTTACCCTGTCAGGTTCAGCACGTACCCTTACCAATATGCCATTATGCCATGCATTGCCATGGATGCCCTGCCGCGCATCGCTCAGCCGGCCGGATGCCTCCACTATGAATAACCATGCATTTGCCAACTGAACAGCGCATGCGCGGGATCTTACGTCGCCTGCACGCGAGCTCCAACTGCTTCTCCACCGGTACCTCATGTGTGAAGCGAGGCTTGGTGCCGCAGCGCTGCGCCACCTCGAATGACCCGGATACACAGGTTATAAGCAGAGACCTGCTGACCGCTTAATAGGCGCCAAACCCCATATGCATGCTGCAACAGCTCCTTTCCATTATTCGCCCGGACGTCCAACATTGGATTCCCTAGCCCGGCTCGACCAAACGGCATCAGGTACTCTGCAATTAATATGCTGACTATATTAATATATAACGATCTTAATATACTGAATCACTCATTAGGAACCTGGTCCTTGGCTCAGCACCCATTCCCTCCTCATCTCCATGATGGGGCTTATGGTATATGATAGCTATGTTATACTATGTGACCTATTATTAACCGGATCCTTGAGGCAATATCCTTCTTAACCACCACAGGAATGACTGATGTTTATAGATGGCACCGTCAATATTCTACTGAGCGACCTGCCATGAATCACTAGCACACTAATCCTGTGTTGTTCTTACGTTTTTATTTTTGAACAGCTGTTTTCCATATGTATGTATGCTGATCCAATCTGTTCCGTCATTACCATCACATGATATATATATATATATATATATATATGCTATATATATACACATATGTATTTTTCCATTTACCTATATATTATCATAACCGTCTGACATCGATCTAATACTGTTCCACCTCACTTGTCACTACTACGTATCTGACTGCTGGGTCAGCTCATCTACCATGATCTGCACCCTCACCGAGAACCTGCGGACCGAAAGCAATTCTGTGGATTATAGTTCACCTTTTAACTGTGATGCGCTCACATGATGGCCAATATAGGTTGTAATCTATAATGCTTAATCTGTATTATGCACAAATTTTCCTCTTTATTTTAACCATGTAGTCTGATAATATAGGCTCATTAACACCGTGCTATACTATATCAATAAACAACGCTCTTCACCAAATACTGAATTTGTCAATTTTCTACAGGTGGTGAGACCCGAACTCCAGCCAACGCATTTGATAGTGTGCCACAGTGTTTACTACACTTCTATTTATCCACATGAGCGAGTCACAGGACTGAGCTCTCAGGGTGAGTCATGAGGAGGCGTGACGGCCTTCACTCAACTGCTTGCCTGAGCCAAACCAGGAAGTTACCCAGGACATCTACTGCTGGGAAGATTGAAAGGACAAGATGGGAATGCCCCTTTAAGAAGACTCAACATCGTTTACAGGGGTTTTACTTAGAAGGCACAAACTAGATGGTTGCATAAAATATTGTGGCACAGAAGCTTAGCAGTTGCCTACTAGTGTTGAGTGTGAATATTTGAATAGCAATTTTTTTAGTGAATATCGGCACTTCGCTAAATCGCAAATATTGCGGATATAGCGCTATATATTCGCTATTTCGAATATTCGTTTTTAAGTTGTTAATCCTTGTTGCTCTCTGGTTATGTTTCCACTTCCCAAAGCTGTTCTTACCTGTCCGGAGGATACCACAGCTCCCTGCCTGCTCCAGTCAATGCCCGTTGTCACTTCTGCCGACTTCCCGTGTGCATCAGAACACCTCCAAGCTAAAATGTACTGTCGGATGTGAAAATCACGATCTCACAAATTTGACTATGTTGTAATCGCAATGCGATTAATATAACCTGAATTACTCGCATTGCGAATTCAACTTAGAGCTGGGTTCCTAATGGTTGTATTGCTAGAATTGACAAAGATAACGAATATCATGAATTCACGAATATAGCACTATATTCTCAATCTTCGTTATATTCTAGCAACAACCATTAGGAACCCAGCTCTAAGTTGAATCTGAAATGCAGTACATGTTCGCATTGCAGAATTCAACTTAGAAGCTGAGTTCTAATGGTTGGCTTTCTAGAATATAACGAAGATTGAGAATATAGTGCTATATTCTGTTGATATTAAGATTATCTTCAGATCAATTCTAGCAATACAGCCATTGGAACTCAGCTTTGGTTAATTCCTTGTCACGAATATAAATTCGTGTAATATTCGCAATATAGAATGACGGGTATTCGATTTCAACTAATATATGGCCCAGATCATTCGAGAAGCTGAATATTCGCGAAATATCGCCATCAGAGATGGCACACTCCCGGTCATCACTGCTGTCAACACACAAATGTTAAGCACAGAGCTTGGCAGTTATGTAAATAAAGAGCTGGGCTTGATAGTTACACAGAAATAAATGTTAGGCAGAGGCTTTGCAGTAGGCTAAGTAACTGTAGGCACAGAATGTGATGGCTACACACATATAAATGAGGCTGGTCAGTGGCTGCACTCACATAAATGTAAGGGCTTGATGGCTACACTCACATAAATGCTGAAAGGGTACAGAGCATTGTTCCTCACATAATGCAAAGACAGAGTGATGGCTACTCCACATAAATGAAAGGTACAGAGCTTGATGGCTGCATGTATACACTGTCTGCAGGCTTGCTTGATGGTTTATACACATAAATATAAAGCTGAGCAGTGGCTGCCTAAACCATGGGCAGGCTTGATGATTGTACCAGCTGTGTCTGCAAAGAATTTGGTAGTTCCCACCCCATAATGTACTAAGGCACAGAGCTTGATCTGGCTACACAAGCTTATAATGTAAGGCAGAAAACTTGATGCTTACACATAAATGTAGATCATGATAACTTGGTAGTTACACATACATAAATAGAGACACAGGTTAGTAGTTCTGCGGGTAAATATGTGTGCATGAAGCTTGGTAGTTAAACACACAAAGGTTAGGCTGGAAGCTTGTAGTTACACAGAAATAAATGTTAGGCAGAGCTTGGCTGTTAACAACTGCTAGAAGTTTGATGGCTACACACACTGCCATCATATGCTTGTTGGACAAGCTGTCCATCCCGATCTTGATTAAAGAAAACCTGCAAAGGCAGTGAGTGTGATGACACCTGCCACTTGATAACGCTGCCCGTGCGTGGCGTTATATGATGATGTCAGTGTTTTGGTGCGATCTCACACTAGGTGACCTCATCTCACTCGCCACTGAATACACAGCAATGAGAACCTACAGTGGCGTGATTGCACCGCCACCACTTGATGCTGCCGTCTGTGGTGGCGTTATCACTGATGATGCAGCGTACTTTTAGTGTGACCATGGTGACTACATCTCGCAGCCACAGGTCCTTTGTGGGTTTCTTCAAACTGCCTTTCACTGAAAGCAAGTGGATGGGGTAAGTATAATTTTGTCTTTTTTAACCGCTAATGAGCTTGTGTGAGTATAGATAGAACAAATGTGGGGGTGCGACACAATAGCCGTTCCCCATCATTCTGCGCCCACTCCATTACAATGACAAAGTAATTTCAAACAAGTAATTTCTTTGAGAAAGAAAGGAAAATCACATCAGCTCGGGTGACTGCATTGTTCTCCAGACTTTATTCAACAGTGGCTTCCACTACAAAATACAGAAAAACTGTTGCGTTTCAGACCATCATAATATCTGGGTCTTCTTCTTGTACATGTTTATCGAGATGATCTAACAGCCTTCTACTATACCGCTGAATCAGCCATCGTCACAGTGCGACTAACTATCTGTCTCTCCCACGCCAGGTCGGCATCCGTGCTGAAAATTGTACTACAATAGTGAGCCTTGCTTCTTTCAGTGAATTTCTTGTCGGTTTTGGTGAAGCAGACACATCAATTTCAAAACTTTGTTCATCTCTTGCTTGACCACCTCAATATTCTATCTCTCGTTTTGACTTGATGGGCCTGGGTGTTTTCTATAATATACCGTTTGTATATGCAACCATTAGTATAAAAAAGAAATGCCCAGACTGAGGCACCACCACCATTGTCACCATATTTCTTATCCCAGAAGTATGACAGGGTTAATGATGTTAATATACGTTATTGTACCATGATAAGGAAGCATTGTTCAGCGTCAAAACAAAAATACTTGGGCCCTTTAAATACAAGCCTCAGCCATAGGCACTTCCATATGTTAGCTAATTATCTTTAGAAGATTAAATGATATCACATAATCTAAAGAAGACAACAAATGTGGAACCTCTGCCCTGGTCATTGTCTTTCCAGACCCTCATTTAGTTCTATCAAGCATTACCCACAACAACACTATCTTACATTAAATTAAGCGAAATTGATCCTTCCTTTCTATGCATTACAGGACTTTCATAAGTAATTGGAGCATTTACTTTATATGATGGTGGCATCATGTTCAGTAATAGACTTCAAGGGTCTTCGATCTCTACAATACTGACCTTCATTAATGTCGGCCTAATACCACAATGAAAGAGAGTCATTGATCCAGACATGGAAGCTTTTAGTGAGCAGGTATGCCCTCTGTTAACAGACCTAAAGTGGCATTTATGGGTCCTGTATTTAGTGGCCCTATGCTCTTTAACGTAACCCTTGATTTCAAGAGTGTTCACACTTTCAGACTGTAACCCCACTCGAGAATCTATTCAAATGGAGTCACTTTTTCAAAAGACAGAACTTTATGCAGACTGGAGCACAGATCATGAGTCACAGTCAAAGGACACTTAACGGCAGTTACAGTCTCAGATGGGTTCAAGAGCTTGATGTTTGATTACAGATATGCATACACTGACAATTCAGTCTATAATAAGGCATGCAGACAGTGGTTACAGTTCCTGTAAACCACAGAAACTCATAGTGTATATAAGACCCACCAACACTTTAGGACTCTATCTTGGTCTCTGCTCATAGCTACAGACCAGTGTGCTGGTACATGTAGCACTTGGCTGCTTTGTGTATCAGCTACTGGGTGTACAGAGTTAGGTTGCTGGTCTAAATCATGATTCCTAATCCCAACCTTCCCAGATTGAGTGGGACAGTCCCACCATTCCCAGGGCTGCTGGTGGTTTGGCTGAGGGAGGCGTGATACAATGATATCATTGTGCCTGCTGCTCTGTAAATCTGCAGACCAAAGGACTGGACAGAAGAATCTTCTCTGAATTGTTCATCTTGTAATGTGGGATCATAATTATTCCAAACTAAGGGTGCATCACTGTGTATAGGGACACTTATAGGGCCTTACATTGTGTTTGGGGGCACTTATGGGGGCTTTATACCATGTGAGGAACTTTATGGAGGCCTCTGCTGTGTGGGTGGCACATATGGGGCCTTACTGTGAGTAGCACTTTATCAGGAAAACTCTGCTATGGAGGCAATTCAGGGTATTATAGTATGTGGGGCTCCTGGGAGGCTGTGTGGAGGACACTTATGAGAACTTAACTGTCTGGGGACACTTATGGACTCATATTGTGTGAAAGGCCTTATGGGGGCCCCATACTGAGGTGCTATAATGGGCTCATGTTGTGTGATTAGCACTTTGTGGGAATCTCTCTGTATGGGGACACTTCAGGGTGATATATATGGGGTCCTTAGGGCATCATGGTAGGACATAACTGAGGGGCAGGGGACTTCTATTATGTGGGGACATTTGGGATGTACTCCAGATCTCAGCTGCAACATCAGTCCTACAGTCCAACCTGACCTTGGAGTTCTCTATACCTCTGTGGCGTGCAAACACATTTCTCCTCTTCTGTCCCAGTCCTATGGTCTGTAGATTAGCAGAGCAGCAGGCACAATGATATCAATGTGTCACGCTCCTCAGCCAAACCACCAGCAGCCCTGGAATGGTGGGACTGTCCCACTGGATCTGGGAAGGTTGGGATTTAGGAATCATGATTTAGACCAGCAACTCCAACCTCTGTACACCATAGCTGATACACAAAAGCAGCCAAGTGCTACATGTACCCAGCACACTGGTCTGTAGCTATGAGCAGAGACCAAGATAGAGTCCCAAAGTGTTGGTGGGTCTTGTTATATACCATGAATTCTGCTGTGAGCGCAATAGGAACTGTAACCATCAATCTGCATGCCCATTATAGACTGAATTGCCGAGTGTATGCCATTATCTGTAACTGTCAAGCTCTGAACCCATCTGAGACTGTAACTGCCAAGTTAAGTGTCCTTGACTGTGACTACTGTGATCTGTGCTCCAGTCGGCATAAAGGTTCTGTTCCTTTGAAATGTACTGCATTCACCTCCATTTTGAATAGATTCTCGAGTGGGGTTACAGTCTGAAAGTGTGAACACTCTTTGAATCAAGGGTTACGTTAAAAGAGTATAGGGGTGCCACTGGTAATTACAGGACCCATAAATGCCACTTTAGGTCTGTTAACAGAGGGCATACACTACCTACTAAAAGCTTCCATGTCTGGATCAATGACTCTCTTTCATTGCATAGGTCAGACATGTAATGAAGGTCATATTGTAGAGTATCTAGAAGACCCTTTGAAGCTCATTACTGAACATGATGCCACCATCATATAAAGTAAATGCTCCAATTACTTATGAAAGTCCTGTAATGTGCACATGGAAAGGGAAGGGACTGAATTTCTCGCTTTAATCTAATGTAAAGATATTGTTGTTGTGGGTAATGTTTGATAGAACTAAATGAGGTCTTGAAAGACAATGACCAGGGCAGGAGGCTCCAACATTTGTTGTTCCCTTAGATTATGTGATGGCTCATTTAATCTTCTGTAAGATAATTAGCTGAACAGGAAGTGCTCATGGCTGAGGCTTGTATTTAAAGGTCTGGGCTATTTTTGCTTTGGACGCTGACAATGCTTCCTTATCATGGTACAATAACGAACTATTAACATCATTAACCCTGTCATACTTCAGATAAGAAATATGGTGACAATGGTGGTGGTGCCTCAGTCTGGGCATTTCTTTTTATGCTAATGCTTACATAAGTAAACTGGTAAGGCTGAGAAAACACCCAGGCCCATCAAGTCAATCGCATAGCATAGAATATTGAGGTGGTCACAAGAGATGAACGAAGTTTTGAAACATTTGATGTGTCTGCTTCACCAAACCGACAAGAAATTCAATTTGTTTGAAATTACTTTGTCATTGTGCGGAGTGTCGCACCCTCATGATTTAGCCCCTGCATCTGCGACTCACATTAAGCTCATTAGCGGTTAAAAAGACAAAAATTATACTTACCCCATCCACTTGCTTGCGGAAAGGCAGTTTGAAGAAAACCCGCCAAAGGACCTGTGGCGAGCGAGATGGGGTCACCACATGGTCACACTGGGTGCACGCTGTGACATCATCAGTGATAACGCCACCACACACGGGCAGCATTATCAAGTGGTGAGGTAATCACGCTCACTGCAGGTTCTTTGGCTGGTTGTGGACCAGTGGCGAGTGAGATGAGGTCACCATGTGATCACACTGGGTGCACACTGTGACATCATCAGTGATAACGCCATGACGCACGGGCAGCGTTATCAAGTGGTAAGGTCATCACGCTCACTGCAGGTTCTTTGGCAGGTTTTCTTCAATCAAGACGGAGCGGACAGCTTGTCCTGCAAACAAGTATATGATGGCAGTGTGTGTAGCCATCAAACTCTGTGTCTCACAGTTATGTTAACAGCCAAGCTCTCTGCCTAACATTTATTTCTGTGTGTAACTATCAAGCTCTGTGCCTAACCTTTATGTGTTTAACTACCAAGCTCTGCGTCACATATTTACCTGTGTAACCGCCAATCCTGTGTCTCATATTTATGTATGTGTAACTACCAAGTTATCTACCTTACATTTATGTGTGTAAGCATCAAGTTTTCTGCCTTACATTTATGTTTGTGTAGCCATCAAGCTCTGTGCCTTACAGTTATGTGTGTGTAACTACCAAATTCTTTGCATTACAGTTATGCATGTAACCATCAAGCTCTGTTCCTTACATGTATGTGTGCTTAGCCATCAAGCTCTGTGCTTTATATTTATGTGTATAACCATCAAGTGCTGTGCCTTACATTTATGTGTGTGTAGCCATCAAGCTCTGTACCTTTCATTTATGTGAGTGTAGCCATCAAGCTCTGTTCCTTACATTTATGTGAGTGTAGCCATCAAGCTCTGTACCTTACATTTATGTGAGTGTAGCCATCAAGCTCTGTACCTTTCATTTATGTGAGTGTAGTCATCAAGCTCTGTTCCTTACATTTATGTGAGTGTAGCCATCAATCTCTGTGCCTTACATTTATGTGTGTGTAGCCATCACATTCTGTGCCTCACAGTTATGTTTCTTTACTGCAAAAGCTCTCTGCCTAACATTTATTTCTGTGTAACTATCAAGCTCTGTGCCTTTATTTACATGGGTAACTGCCAAGCTCTGTGCTTAACATTTGTGTGTTGACAATAGTGATGACCGGGAGGTGCCATTCTTGGATTTTGCGATATTTTCGCGAATATTCGATTGAATATTCGTCATATATTCGTTGAAATCGAATAATTGTCATTATTCTATATATTGCTAATGTTACACGAATTTATATTCGCATTGCGAATTCAACTTAAAGCTGAGTTCCTAATGGTTGTATTGCTAGAATTGACGAAGATAACGAATATCACTAGTGATGAGCGGTAGGTGCCATATTCGATTCTCGACGTAAATTCGCTGAATATTCGAATGAATATTCGTTTCATATTCGTCGAAATCGAATATTCGTCATTTTTCTAGTTATCGCGATTAATATGCGATTTAAATAATCGCGTATTGCGATTTTAACTTAAGGCTACTTTCCTATTGGTTTCATATCTAGAATTAGCGAGGATGACAAATATGACGAATGTATTCGTCATATTCCTCAAAACGAAGATAACGAAGTATTCTACATCTTCGTTTTAGCTACCTATTCGTCAACTCGCTAATTCTAGCAATCAAATAGGAAGGTTGACTATAGAGACAGCTGTAGTTAAATTCGCTATGCGATTTTTTTTAATTTTTTTAATAAATAGAATACTTATAATAATTTTATCAAGTAATATAATTATTGTATTAAAAATAAAAAAATCGCATAGCGAATTTAACACAGCTGTCTGGTAAGTCAACCTTCCTATTTGATTGCTAGAATTAGCGAATAGCTAAGTTGACGATGACGAGATCGAATAGGTAGCTAAAACGAAGATGTAGAATACTTCGTTATCTTCGTTTTGAGGAATATGATGAATACATTCGTCATATTCGCTATTCGCTAATTCTACCAAGCCAACCATAACTTCTGTGCTCATGGAGCGTCCCCATCACCATGGGAACGTCTCCATATACTAAAATGTACTGTCGGATTTGAGGAATTACGTTGAAATCGCAATGCGATTAATTCAAGTTATATTAATCGCATTGCGATTTCCAACTTAGAGCTGGGTTTATAATGGGTCAGCTTGGTAGAATTAACGAAGTTAATGAATATGGAATATAGCAGCAGTGCTAAGTTGAAATCGCAATGCGATTAATTTAAATTAAAGTATTCGCATTGCGATTTCAACTTAGCACTGCTAGTGCATAGCTAATCTATATTCCATATTCGTTAATTCTAGCCTATGTAAGATAGCAGTGTTAAGTTGTAATCGCAATGCGATTAATATAACTTGAATTAATCGCATTGCGATTTCAACGTAATTCCTCAAATCCGACAGTACATTTTAGTAGTATATGGAGACGTTCCCATGGATGGGGACGCTCCATGAGCACGGAAGTCGGCAGAAGCGGCAACAGGAACTGACTAGAGCAGCCAGGAAGCCTGGAATCCTCAGGACAGGTAAGAACTACTTTTGGGAAGTGGGAAAGAAAAAATATAACAAAAAAACAAAAAACCGAATATTCGAAATAGCGAATTTATAGCGCTATATTCGAAATATTCGTGAATTAGCGAAGTGCCGATATTCGCTAAAAAAATTTGCTTTTCGAATATTCGCGCTCAACACTA